>PVLC010008392.1:0-22377 GCA_004027655.1 Graphiurus murinus | reverse complement strand
CCAACCAATTCCTCCCAGAACTTCCCAGCAACTTTCCAGCCCAGCAACTTCCCAACCAGCTTTTCCCCAACAGCGTGCTTTTAGCCGTCCTCCCTCTATTAGCCGTGCATTCTCTCTATGCGAGAGGTGGAGGCTTTTATAGCTGCGCAGGGCCTAAGCCACGAGGTGTCTCGTACAGCTCTCACCTGGCCGGCCACGAGTCGGGTGTGCTGGTGCATGCGCTCTGGCATGGCACAGCCCACCTGTAGCTGCTTCTGGCACTTTACCAGGCGCCAATCTAGAGGCAAGGTCCAGCTGGCCAGGCTAGGCCCCCGACAATGGACACACATAAATTTTCCACCTTAATAATTTTTAATATACAGTTCTGTGATATTAAGTACATTCACATTGTTGTGCAACCAGTCTTCAGATGATTCATGTTGTGGCATGTGTCATAATTTTTTTTCATTTTAAAGCCAAATGATAGCCTATTGTTTCTATATACCGCATTCTGCGTATCCATTCATCCACTCATGGACACTTGTGTTGTTTGCACGTTTTGGCGATTGTGAATGATGCTGTTATGAATATGAGCACCCTGAACTCACCAAGGTCCTTCTTGCCCTAGGGCATCATTGCTATCCTTCTTCTAGGAGAGCACTTCTGCAAACTCCCCTGGCTTAGTCTGATACTTTGCTCAAGTCTTTGCTCAAAGGTTGCTTCCTGCAGGGATCCTACTTTTCTTGTGTCTGAAGAGAGCATAAGAATGTGTTTTCAAGGTAGAAGAAAATGTGTGGTTGGGATGAATGGTATCAGTGATGAAGTTTGTACCAACCAAGTTGCTGAAGGTTGAAGAACCAGCATCCAGGCATAAGAAATTACAACTAAAAGCCGGGAGTGGTGGTGCATGCTTGTAATCCCAGTCCTTGAGAGGCTGAGATAGGAAAGATCGCAGGTTGGAAGCCAGCCTCAGCTACTCAGTGAGACCTTCTACAGCTTAGTGAGATCCTGTTTCAGAATAAAGATTAAAAAAATAGGAGCCGGGCGTGGTGGCACATGCTTGTAATCCCAGCATTCGGGAGGCTGAGACCGGAGGATCCGGGTTCGCGGCCAGCCTCAGCTACCTAGTGAGGCACTCCGCAACTTAGTGAGACTTGGTTTCAAAATAAAGAGTCAAAAATAGGGCTGGGGGTGTAGCTCGGAGGTAGAACGCCCCTGAGTTCAATCCCTAGTACTGCCAAAAAAAAAAAAAAAAAAATAGGGTTGGGGGTAAAGCTCAGAGGTAAAATGCCTCAATCTCCAGTACTGAAAAAAAAAGAAAGAAATTACAACTGAAACAGTATCTTTATAATGGGTGAATGGTGGCCCCTAAAATATGTGTCCTTGTATTAACCCCCAAAATCTATAACCTTGAAAATAGGTTTTTGAAGAGGGAATTAAGTTAAAAGTCTTGAGAAGAGATCATTCCAAATTATCTGAGTAGATCCTAAACTCAATGACAGGTGTCCTTATAAGAAAAAAAGCAGAGGAAGATTTGAGACAGAAACAAGTCCTTGTAGAGACAGATGGCTTGGAGGAACCTGGAGAACATTACAGTAAGTGCAGTGAGTCAGACACAGGAAGACAAACACTGCATGATCTCACTTATGTGTGGAATCTAAAGTCAACTCACAGCAACTGAGGGAAAGGTGTCTCCTGGAGCTGAGGGGAGGGGACTCGGGAAGTGGGACATTGGCACAGTGATACAAATTTTCAGTTATAAGATGAATAAGTCCTGGAAACCTAATATACAACATGGTAACCATATTAATGACAACGTACGGTGTACTTGAAATATGCTGAGTAGATGTTACGTGTTCTCACCATTAAAAAAATAACCGTATGAGCAATGGACATGTTAGTTAGTTTGATCATGACTATCACATCACGACATGCCAAAACATCATGCTGTGTACTTTAAATATATAAAACTTGTATTGGTCAGTAACACCACAAGAAGAATGGATAAAGAAGACAAAGCAGAAATGGGAGTGGGACAGCCACTAGTGAAGGACATCTGGGTACACCAGGATCTGGAGGTGAGGTAGGATGCTCCCCTGAATCCTTCAGAGAGAGCACCATGCCAATAACTCGATTTAGGACCCATGTCCTTCAAAACCTTGAGAGAATAGATTTCTGTTGTTTTAAGCCACCAACTTTGCAGTCCTAGCAAACTACTAAAGTTCTAGACTTGGCAACCCAGAACTGATTAGGAGAAGAGGCTGGCGGTTGATGTTCCCATGAGAGCTTGGGCCCGATTAACCACAGATGTGCTGTAGCAGAGGCCCATCTTAGGGAATGTGTATTCCTTAGGGAATGCGTGTTCCTGCGTTCCCTGTTCCTTATCTGCAACTGGATAGGCTGGGGCACTGCGGGGGGTGCACAGGGTAACATCTTCAGAAGCTGTGTGGGAGGGTGGGTAGAGCCAGAGGTCTGGCATGGCAGTGTACTACAGTGGGTTTAGCAAGGTGCTGTTGGGTTCCACAGTCTGTGTGGACTTGCACACTCTAACCTCCCAGTGGCAAAGGCTTTTGAAGTGCTGAAGATGCACGGCAGGAAATAGCATATTATGGGGATCAGAAACACTTCCCAAAGTGAACTCCTGCCAAATGATAAAAAAATGTTGAGGTCGTTTTTACTGAGAAAATTTGTTGCGGGGGGATGGTAAGAGAGAGTAATAGGGAGGGTGGATACAATCAAAGTACATATACACATGTGTGAAAATGTCACACAGAACTACCAGCCTCGAAAAGCCAAGAAAGATCATAAAATAAGAGAAAACTCAAGAGAACTATATGCTTCAAAGGGAATTTTTAATTTTATTGTGCATACATTATATCTCAATAAATCTGATTGGGGTGGGGGTATTGGAGATTGAAGCCAGGGGCACATAACCTGCTGAAGCCTCTCATACTCTTACACTTCCAAAATTTGCTCAGTCAGTATCCATTATAAGTCACTATTTCTTTTCTTTTTTTTAAAATTGTAATAATTTGTGCATTGTAAGCATACTTCTTTGTTAGGTACAGATTGATAACGACATATGTGCACACATTTCTCATTTGACCCCTTCCCTAATTCCCACCCGGCTCCCTCACCCTCCCTCCCTCTCAAGTTCAGTTCAGTGAGTGACCTTGATATAATTATGTAAGTACATCATGTGCCTTAGGATGTCCTCACCCCCGTCCATCCCCTTTGGTTAAATCAACTTCTTTGCTTATCAAGGGTCTCTCCTTTTTCATCTGGAGACCCTCTTATGCCCCATCTTCTCCCTAGCATCCACATATTAGGGAGAACATATGCTTCTTTACTCTTTGTATAAGTCACTATTTCATGTAAAAATATTTAGAGTAATTTGGAGTTATTATTATATCACATAAAACTTTAAATTTATTGCATAGTCTTACTTGGTATTTCATATAATCATAACTCTTGGCAGAAGAATTTAATTCCAGATCTTTCTATTTACTTTAGTTCCAGAACTTTGTGTTTACTATTAGAATTAAATTTTAATTTTCTTTTGTGCTTATACTAGCTTAATAATAACACTGGTATTATAAGCAGTCTTAAAGACAAGTTAACATTACTACCACACTAAGCTTAAATTTGTGAAATTCTCCCAACTTTTTCTTTTCTAGCCAAGTGACAAAATTATGTGGTGGTAGTTCTTCTTGGTCAGGGACAGTCATATGGCAAAAACCTGACCTACCACTACAACAATTCCCACACTGTCTATTTGTTGGTTTTCTAGGAATCATCTACTTCCTGTCTTCATGCAGACATGCATACAAGACTTGTTGGCCAGCAGTCTTTATAAACACCAGCTCACCTGAAACTTTGGTCAAATCATCCTCACACATATCCCAACACAGTATTGTCATATGAATTACAGGATGGTCATAGGAATTCAGTAAAATGATATAAAGTGCTTAAAATAATTCCTGGCATTTAGTAGCATTTAATATACGTTGCTGCTCTCTGGTCAACATTCCCTTCCCATTTTCCCATGATAATTTCATTTCCTTATCAACTTCTGGAAACATAGCCCTCATCTTTACTTGTTTGAATAGCAGGGGTGCTTATAGGAAATCCAATTTTAGGTCTTATTATCCTAGACTTTCTTCAAATATCAGCTAGTTGCTAACTTCAAGATTATTAGAAATTTTCATACCATCAAGCAGTCCCATCTTAGAACATTGGTTACACAGAATTAGCAGACGTTCTTCTATTTTTTCCATTTAGTGGTTGAGTACCGTAGGTAGCAGCAAAAGTGGGTTCTACCCATCTCCATATGCATCTGTGTATTCCTATTGTTTCTGGTCTGAAGTTCCATGTATCTCTTAAGATCCAGCAGCTGGAGAAATCACTATTGACAGCTATAAGAATTCTTTGAAGTCAATGACTGGGCCTTGAAAGATGAATATAATTCTGTTAGATGGAGTTAATAAGAAAGAACAGACAGAGTTTATGTTAAGGTATTGAGAAAATATGAAAACAAGGGTTAACTAGAGCAATGCCACATCCACCATTATATGCTGTCTTTTGTAAGGGGTGCAGAATCCTTTGCTCATAATGGGTGCATCTACAATAAAACATGTTATCAGGTTAAACCTAAAGAAGAGGCAGTGAGACAGCAATGGAAATTAACAAAGCACCGTGGGGGTCACAGAATATACTGCTGTCCCAGCTTCTCTTCAGACTGTGCTAATCGCTTTGACCATAAAAGCTGAAAGCTGCAGTTTAGTTCAGAAAATGACTTCAGTTCTAGATTCTATTGAAAAGCTCATAAAAGTTTCTTTTTAGAAATTAATATCATCCTGATATATTTGACTTTAAAAGTGCTTTTTCTTAAAAAATAAATCTAGACTCTAGGCGAAGATATTCAGCTCACATTTGTGAAACTGAGAAACGTTCTTCAAGTATTATACTCATTAATAGAGATGCATTCCACTGTGAACATTTCTGATATACGATTATCATTTATGAAAAAAAATCCCACATTGAATGAGAGGATTACTAGAAAATTGGACAGCAGTTTTAAATTGTAAGCGTCCCTGCTGTTATTATTTAGGTTTACTGGCATGCCCACTCCTGTCAGATGCATTAGGACTCTCAGCTGACGACAGCACTGTTGGCCATCTACCCGAGGAAGGTGGTATTGTGCAGGGGAAAGGACACAGGAGATGTGATTTGTAAGCTCAAGTCTTCTACCCAGTAGGGTCACCTTGTAGGAAGCCCTAGATACTTGGGGCTCTTCTTTCACATCTATTGAATTAGAGACTCAGATCAAATCAAATTTAAGGTTCCTTCCAGTTCTAAAGGTACACAAAAAGGAGTGATGAGGTGTTCAAGAGTTCCAAATGGAAAAAGAAGATCAGGAAATGCTCCTTGGAAAAGGGAGAACTGGAAATAGGCCTTAGAGGCCTGCTCTGGCACAGGACTGTAATCCTAGTACTTGGAAGGCTGAGACAGGAGGAGCACAGGTTGTAGGCTAGCCTCAGCAATTTAACAAGACCCTATTTCAAAATAAAAAGGGCCAGGGTGTGTCTCAGAGGTAGAATGGCCCTGAGTTCAATGCTAGCACCAAAACAAAACAAAAAGAAGGAAAGAAAGAAAAAAGAGAAGAAGGAAGGAAGGGACCTTAGAAGACACACCCTCATCAGCAACATGCTGGTTTGGGTTCTAGACCCACCATGAGTCTATAGGAATGAAAGTTGGGATATGTGGAGCTTTTAAGGGAATAGTAAGTGGCCTTGTTTGGTTCAGCAGGGGAAAAAGTGGAGAACAGGTTTGAACTCGCAGGTTAGAATCTGACAGTTTATTCAGCAAATATTTATTAAGTATTTGCTGTGTGCCAAGCACTGCCCTGAGCATAGGGTACAATGGTACATGACAGGCAAGGTTTCCTGAGGGAAGCTTATGCAGAAATTCTAGTTAGCAGCTACTTTAAGGAGGATGTAGTAAGAACAAGCTGGGAGGTGGATAGACTCTGAGGATATTCTGTTTAGGCTGAAACTTGAAGGTTGAATACATGTCAGCCAGGCATTGTTTGGAAAACTATTCCAAACTCTCAGCCTTCCCTAATCCTTTACTAAGTCATGTTAGCCAAGTTGTGTATTCTGTGTCTAGTAGCCAATACAAATGAGTCCTGGGTACCACAAGCAATTGAAATTGGCATGAAAAATAAGCATATTTGCCATTCCTGGTGTAAGAGATACTATATTAAATACAGCATGACATCTCTTCATTTTTAAATGCAATACTTTATGATTAAAAAAGTCTCACAAACAGTATTTGTGAAAGTTAACAAATAGGACATCCATAGTACATTGTTCCTTTAATCTTAACCAAATTTTGATAGAATTAGTTCTTTTTTAAAAGTAATACGTGGCACTTGAGTGGTACAATAGCTTCTGATAGCACGTTCAGTAACTGGGGAGAACAAAGAGTTAGGAGGCTATAGATTTTAAGTTGTGAGTTTCTTTTATCAAGATTTACCAGTTGGAGTATGTAATGAGAAAAGTCTAATGGTTTCACAGGAAAAGCAGAATTGATGGCAATTGTCAGAAGAGGTCTAAGCTAAGTGGAAAAAGATGCAAGGCAAGAGAATTGCTGAGAGCCGGGCGAATGGGGAGGTGCCTGCCCAGGGTCTGACAGTTCCAATACGGCTGAAGGGTGTGCTGGGGAGAGAGAAGGAAGAGCAAGCGTCAGCAGAGAACTGGCTAGGGAGTGGGACACTGATTTTTCTTTTTCTTTTTTTTTAACCTGGTGGAGAGTGAGGAAGGCAGCACCTGCCTGCAGGTAGGGGAGGAGGGAGGGGATGGAGGCCCCGGGTAGAGGTGGCTACTTAACGCAAGGTCCTATGAGTATGTGGAGAAAAGGCCGAGGGTGTGAGGTGGGGTGCCTGGAATAAAATGGAAAGAAATAAGCCAGGCGTGGTGGTACACACCTGTAATCCCAGTACTTGGGAGGCTGAGACAGGAGGATTGCAGGTTCGAAGCCAGCTTCAGCAACTTGGTGAGTCCTCCACAAATCAGTGAGATCTTGTTTTAAAACAAAATATAAAATAAAATCTTCAGGGAGTGTAGCCTGAAGATAGAAGGCCCCTAGATTCCATCCCCAGCACCACACACACACACACACACACACACACACACACACACACAATGATGATGATGATGATGTAATGATAATAATAATAATAATAATAATAATAATAATAATAATGATAGAAAAGAAATAGCTAAATGCTCAAAAGAACAAAAATCTGGGATCCCAGGGCCTAGAATGAGAATACAGATGTGGAAGAAGGACAACACAAGCTTGAGCTAATGACAAAGGTGGAGAAGGACAGGGATAAAAGTCTTGGTATACATATATATATTACTGGTTTGAGCCTAGAGGCATTCTACCTCTGAGCTACAACTCCCAGCCCTTTTTATTTTCTATTTTATGGCAGGGTCTTGCTCAGTTGCTGAGAGTCTTGCTCAGTTACTGAGGCTGACCTTGAACCTGCCATCTTCCTGTCTCAGCCTCCCAAGTTCTGGGATTGCAGACATGTGCCACCACACCTCGCTGGTGTTTGTTGGCTTTGAAACGCTTTCTAGAACTTGGATGTAGAGATGTTTCCCTGTTGGTGTAAACAGAAGCACTCATTTATATCTGAAGCCAGACAATAATCTCTGTCCTGTGGCCGATCACCTGCCTTAAAAAATAAGCCCCCTTATGTAGGATGTAGACAGAGCAGGCAGCTGTCATGACACATACTCTAGAGTTCTTCTATGGAGACACAAACAGGCTTGGGGGCTAAGGAGTGCCATCTTCTTTATGGACGTACAGGCAGGGGCAGTGTGGATAGCGCTGGATCTGTTGGAGCTGATAGGTGTTAGTCAGCTTTCCATCCCTGTGAGAAAATACTTGAGCTAATCTACCTAAAAGTGAAAAGCTTGCCAGGCACGATGGCACATACCTGTAATCATGCTACTTGGGAGACAGAGACAGGATCATGGGTTCAAAGCCAGTCTCAGCAACTTAGTGAGAACTTCTGTAACTTAGCAAGGCCTTGTTTAAAAATAAAAAATTGTAAAAGGGGCTGAGAGTGTAGATTGGAAGTAAATGACCTTGGGTTTTGTCCTTAGCATAAATAAATAAATAAATAAATAAATAAATAAATAAATAAATGTATGTATGTTTAGTTAGGCTCACAGTTTCAGAGGTTTCAGCCCATAGTCACACAGATTTGTTGTCTTTGGGTCTGGGTGAGGCAGTAATGTGGATGAAATATGTAGTACTCCCGCTTGGTGGACAGGAAGCAAAGAGAAAGTCAGGAAGGGGCTGGTGTTCAAGTATCCCCTCCAAGGGCATGATCCCAAAGGTGTAACTTCCTTCCACTAAGCCCCACCTTCTAAAGGTCCCACCCCTCCCACAGAGCTGCAGGCTGGGGACCAAGTCTTTATTTGACGCATGGGCTTTTGGTGGATACTTCTACAAGCCACAGCAATAGGTTTATTGGGACTAAGATTAAGTGTTGATCCCATTATTAACATGGATTTGGAGTGAATTCCAAATTGACCAGCCACGGTGAAGGCAGAGTTAGAGAAAAGGAGAAAGAAAGATATACTATCTGCAGAGGCCACTAGAATTCTGTCTAGCCATACTACTAGAATCAGCTCCCTATTACTATTGGCAAAAATTCATGAAATTTTCCAAATCTAGCTCCTTTTGATCAAGGCAGTGATACAAAGAACAGCATGAACCAACACATCTGTGGCTACAAACACACTGAGGACCTATGCTACTTAGGTGCAAGTTCTTAGAAGACTAGTTGCAAACAGTATATAAACTTCAGTGACAAACTATTTTACCCAGAAAGAGGAGCAAGTTTGTCTCCTTCACTGGAAAGCTAAATCTGAGGTGGGCACATTCTCCCTGTTGCTCCTCTCTGCTTTGGACAGAGGAGGCTAGTGGTGAATAGCTAAAGATGTGATCCGAGTCCAGAATTATATGAAGACCCAAGTATGTTAAATGTTTCCAACAACATACATGTCAGCCAGCCCAAAAGACATGCATGTATCCTCAACACATCCTTAATGTATAGAGTATCTTTGAGAGTATGGAATCATTTGGAGTATAGTAAACCAAACACACGCGTTTGCTAAATGCAAGAAAAGAGAAGGGCTGGGTGTGGTGGCACACAACTGTAATCCAGTACTTGGCAGGCTGAGACAGGAGGATCACAGGTTCAAGGAAACCCTTAGCAACTTGGCAAGACCTTTAGTGAGAATGTCTCAACTTAAAAATATGAAGGTCTGGGGGTATAGCTCAGAGGCAGAATGTCCCTGGGGTCAATCCAGTACCACAAAAATAAAAAAGGAAAAGAGAGAGAGAGAGGGAGAGAAAGAGAGAGGAGAGGGAGGGAGGGAGGAAGGAAGGAAGAAAGGAAGGAAGGGAGGGAGGGAGGGAGGGAGAGAGGAAGGAAAGGGAAGGGAAGGAAGGGGAATGTAGAAAACACTTAGATCACAATTGACCTTTTAAACTCAATAAAAGATGAATGTGTTATATAAATCCTCCATAATAATGATGCAGATACCAACCAAATGTTACCCTCTAGAGAACGATGGCTTCATGACATTAATATACTAATAGACTAGGAACACAGGTCAGGTTTTCTTTGTATGAGTAATTTTTTTCTTGGCTTTTAATAATGTGAAATGAGCTCATAAGTCTGTTTCTCAATGATAGCTTTTGCTCCTGAATTACTTATTTAACCTGATGTCTGTTCAGATGCTAGTATTAGTCAACCTATACTTTAAGTGACAGAATGTGAAATATAATTGTATAGATTCAAATTCATTAATTCTTCCTCATTTTAGAGTATACTTGCATTTCTTGTACCATATCCCCATTGTTAAATAACACATGACTAATAGCATTAATGAAGGTCTGTGTGTGTGTGTGTGTGTGTGTGTGTGTGTGTGTGTGTGTGTATGTATGTATACTACTGGAGATTGAACCCAGGGGCATTCTATCTCCAAGCTATAGCCCAAGTACTTTTCATTTTATTGTTTTTAAACAGGGTCTCACTAGGTTTCTAAGAGTCTTGTTATATTGCTGTCCTTAAATCTGTGGTCCTTCTGATAAAGCCTCCCAATTACTAAGATTACAGGAGTGAGCCAACACACCTGACTAAAGGTCTATATTTTATCACATATGCATAATTTTATGTTTTATTTTATTTACAATAGCAATATGTTAGTATTGAATTCACTTCCAAGTACTTTACATGAGTCAAATTAGTTAAAACTTCTAATTCATAACACATTATATTTAAAATTTCTTAAACACAAACCATTGAAATAAAGAGTAATTGAAATAAAGAGTAATATATAGCTGGGTATATTGACACACACATATAATCTCAGTACTTGGGAGCCTGAGACAGGAGGGTCACAGTTTCAAGGACAGCCTCAGCAAGTAGCAAGACTTTCAACAACCTAGCAAGACCCTGTTTCAAAACAAAATATAAATAGAGCAGGAAGTATAGCTCGGAGGTAGAATGCTCTGGGTTCAATTCCCAGCAAAACACACACACACACACACACACACACACACACACACACACACACACACATACAAACGGTCTGTGGACAAGTTGTAAATAGATGGATGTCTAATATTTCAATGAAGTTTCATAGAACAATTGGAAGTATCTGTATTTATCATGACATTTTCTTTCCTGTGATAATGAACGCTTCCTAGAATCATGTGGATTCAAGAGATTAGGAAGAAAACTGTAGAAGTCATAAAGAAATAACACCCATTGGTGGCCCCTTCAAGTTTTCCTATAATCTTGTATCAATCTCTCTGTAAGTTCCACTAGGAAGGGATCAAATTAGGAAAAGCAGAATCTGAAACCAAATCCAAAGGATAGGATATAAGCCAAAAGGGGATATAAAGTCTAGCGACTCTTAACAACTGAGCATCAGGAATATGACAGTGAGAAGGTCTGAATCCAGCAAGTTCATGTGCTACAAGTAGACTGGAAGGCACATTGGCTTGCTCACCTGTTCACTATTTTCTCCTTCCTTCCTTCCTTCCTTCCTTCCTTCCTTCCTTCCTTCCTTCCTTCCTTCCTTCCTTCCTTCTTTCCTTCCTTCCTCCCTCCCTCCCTCCCTCCCTCCCTCCCTCCCTTCTTGCTCCCTCCTTCCCCCCCTTTTCCCTTTTTTTTCTTTTTATCTCCTTCCCTCCCTCTCTCCCTTCTTCCTTCCCCTTCTCCTTCCTTACTTTCTGTGCTCCCGGGGTTTGAATTCAGGAACGTTCTATTTCTGACACCCTCAGTCCCATTTTATTTTGAAACAAGGTCTTTCCAAGTTGCCACACAGTTCTCAAAAGTGCAGTCCTCCTGGGATTACAGGTCTGTACCACCACGTACTGTTAATTGATTATTTAATTATTTATTTAGTACTGGGGATTGAACCCAGAGGCATTTTACCTCTGAGGTACACCCCCAGCTCTCCCTTTAAATTTTTTTGTTGGTTTTGAAACAGCTCAGTACCTTACTGAAAGTCTAGCTAAGTTGCTAAGGCTGACTTTGAACCTGTGATTCTCTTATCTCAAACTCCCAAGAACTGAGATTACAGGTGTGTGCCACCATGCCCAGCTGATTTTTAATCTTTTGGACAAAAACTTCATTAGAGTTCATGGTATGTAGGCATGCTGATCTGTTTTTAAAATTAGACACCAAGGAACTTGGCTATTATTCTGTTACTGTTAGAGTGCTCACAGAAAGTAAATTTTGAGCAGGATAACATCACATGAGAATTTCAGAACTATTCATCTGACAAATAGTGTAGGCTTGATATAAGTCCAGACTTGATCAGATAGAAACAATAATTTAAGAGAGAAGGAGTGAAAGCCTGACTTGGGGAACTAAACATAGAAATGAAAGAGTTGGGAAAATTTATCTTGGAAGCAGAATTGGCATGGATTGACAATTGGTTGGATCTAAGGGATTTCTGATTATGACAAAAACCATAATTGTGTGTGTGTGTGTGTGTGTGTGTGTGTGTGTGTGTGTGTGTGATATTGGGTATTGAACTCAGGGGTGTTCCGCTACAGAGCTACACCTCCAACCCTATTTTACTTTTTTATTTTGAAACAGGATCTTACTAAGTTGCTGAGGCTGGCCTTGAACCTATAATGTTCCTGTCTCAGCCCCCCAAGTACTGGGATTACAGATGTGCACTACCATGCCGAGCTCAAAAACCCATTTTGTGATACTCAACTATGACCAGGTAGTGAGTCTGCCGCATGCACAAAGTATCAAATGCTATGGATGTAGAAATCTAGGAAGTAGAATCAACAGCATATCCAGTATTACTCCAGCCAAGGACATAGAGAGTGTTTCTTTTGTTTCTCCTTCCCCTGCCCTCTGCATCTTGAGTTTGTGATTCTTCAGAACATCTTCTGGGATGTCTGAGGATGAGGATCATCTTTCCACTCAGCTTTTTCAGCACTCTATTATCTGCTGGTGTTGTAGGGGCCGCGATCCCCACAGCTGTGCAGTGTCTAATTGCTTTCAGCAGTAGCTGACCCAACGCTTCAACCCACCACATGAAGCCTTTGTTGATTTCTAGAGCTGTGAGCAAATGGAGATCTACATTTCCTTTTCTGGTCATTGCCGTCTTCCCCTGCCTCTCTCCTAGGCATTTCCCCGCAAGCGATAGAGTCACTTCCATTCTCCTTTTGTAGACTTTTGCCACCCCTTCCCCAACAATAACAAAAAAAGAGTTTTCTGCCCCATCAGTTCCTTTCCCACTTATTTTCTAACCTAGGTAATCTTGTACTGCACTTACATGTAACCATTTTGCCCTTATTTACAATAGCTTACCAAATATCCTTTGGTCTGGGACTTGGAATACAGGTTGAAAATCAATGAAAAAATAGAGAAGGGGAATCTAAATTCCAGGTGACTTTGAAGTAGTGATTTAGGGAGCTGGCCATTGCCCAGCAGAGGGATGGAGGCAGGAGGCTTCATCTTGGCAGTGCTGTGGGATGGTTGTGCCACTGACAGATGGCACCTTGATGGACGTGTGCTTGCTGTGGTGTTGTAAATGTCCTGGGCACTGAATCATGGGTGAGTTTTCATTTTCATTCCCTCCTCTCTGAAATGACATGACAGCAGTTTCTGTGTCTCAGAACATTTCTACTGATGCCCTGAAACTAGTTGGATAGTGGATTTGAAAGAGATCACTTTATATATTCAGTCATTCTCAAAAGCTATCACCAATTCTGCCTATCTTAATTAGATTTTGTTTATACTGAGGATTGAACACAGGGGCATTCTATCTCTGATCTGTACTCCCAGCCCATTTTATTTTTAATTTTGAAACAGGATATCACTAAGTTGCTGAGACTGGCCATGAACCTGTGATCCTCCTGACTTAGCCTCCCAAGTACTGGGATTACAGGCATGTGCCACCATATCTGGCTATTTATTAGACTTTTTGAAGTGTAGACTATATTGTTTCCTGGTTGAATGGGGAAAAATGAGACCAAAATAAATAAAGACCTCATTTGTTGACTTTGCTTTAGATTGACCTGTGATTTCTTGTGGTCATGAGCAAGTAGCCACCTGTCTCAAACAAGTGACACCCATTTCTACTCTAGTGGAATCTAACTATGGTAGCTTGACCAGACCAGGTACTGCTTTAGAAACAGTTTTGCTTATTTCCCTTGTTCCTTCCCAAGGGTAGTGGCCTGGGATTGTATGGGGCTTGCTGCTGGGAAAGCCCAGGTCCCTTCCATTTAGAATGCTTTGTGAACATGCTTTTATATAAAATCTTCCATTTCTCAGGATAACTTGAAAAAAATGTTGGCAGCAGCAGTAGACATTATTTTTTTACTCTCAGGTACCTCAGAGCAAAGTAGGGGGAAGGTAGCAGTTTCTGGTTGGGCCCATTGTTCTAGCAGGGATGCTTTTACTTGTTTGTTCATTTTGGGGAGTAGGGACTGAGCTATTACAGAAGTTTTCCTGAATTTTCTCCTTTCCTCATATCTTCATAGAGAATGTTCTGATTCTGCTTCTATACTCTTAGTGAAAATTGTCGAAATCAAAATGGCATCTCTTGTGTCAACTCTCACCACAACAAAAAAAATGAGACTAGGAAGTTAGGAAGGATCTTATGCATGCACACCTGATAACAAGAGCTATTCATAAAGGACACTGCCAGAACCACAACCTTACACAAAGGCCATCACATCATTATACAAAAAATACTTCTGTGATGATGTCTCCCCAACAGCTGTTTGTTGGGGACTGGCACCACTCTTGCTATTAATCTGTGTCCCTGAATATCAAAATGTCTTATGTAATCCTCCTCATTTTTCTCGAGGCCTCTCTGAGACATAAACTAGAGCTTAGTGAGAACTATTGACCAGCTCAGATTCAAGCCCCAAGTCTCTGTCCTTGCTGCCTTAGACCTGACTCCAGGGAAGAAGTTCTCACAAAATATATCACTAAGGCTGTGGAATTACTCTTAAGGTTTAACATGGATCTGAACTTGTTGGGGCTCAGCAAATGATGATGGTTTGGTGTATTGAGTACTTTGCAATAAAAAGACACTAAAGGGCCAAGGACTATCCTGCAAACTAAGGTCCCTTTGCCCTTCTCTTTTCAGCCCTGAATTCTTCCCCAAGATGAGTCATGGAATTTAGAACACTTTTTCCCCAAGCAAGCCACAAAACCTAAAAATATTACTCTAACCTTCCCAAGCCCTTCTGTGTAAAAACTAGCCATAAAGAAATTCTCTGACCTACCTTGTCTGATAGTAGATAATATGACCCTCATTCCAGAAGGGATCTTGCTGCTTACCTGGGAGGAAGGGAAGCCACACAGAGAGGCTCAGAAGAATCTGAATAGACAGGGCTTGCTAAGTTTCAAATCTACTACATTAGATCATATCTTTTTGTTAAGTCACATTTCCACATTCTGTCCATTCTTCATTGAATCTAAGCGTGTGTGCACACACAAACACACACACACACAAACACACACACACACACACACACACACACACACACACACACACACACACACAGTTTTTCCCTGGATCTTTGTGTCTCCTGTCTAAAGGCTCCCATATCACTTTCATTAAATAACTTTGTTATGCTTTTCTCTTGTTGTCTTTTGTTATAGAAGTGCTGGCTGTGAAGCCCGGTGGGATGGTGCACTCCTGTAATCCCAGTAATTGGGAGGCTAAGAGGAGGATCGCAGGTTCGTGGCCAGGGTGTAGCTCAGAGGTAGAATGCCTCTGTGTTCAATCCTCAGTAACACACACACACACACACACACACACACACACACACACACACACAATACTGGCTATGACTCTTATGAGGAGGGAGGAAAGGGATCATACTTTTCCACTACTCCAAGCTAAAACCTGGTAAAACCTGGGAACCCGGGGAGTGAGGAAATTGAGCTTTGTCCAGGAGAATAATGAGCATCAACTCCTTGGTGAATGTGCTTCAACATCACTTGGAGGAGACAAAATGCTGCAGTTGGCAAGTTCAAGATTTTGGGAGGCGGGAGCCCTAGGAAGATTCCTAATATAATCTTCAGAAAAAAAATCATTTGCTTTTTATTGATTCTTTTCTATGTGCCAAGTTTAGATCTTTACTAGGCATTTTATATATGGTAACATATTTAATCTTTGCTATTTTCTGTGAAATCAGCATTTTTCCCCATGTTATAGATGGTGAGACTGAATTTGGGGACGTTTAGTGATGAGGTTCTGGAAAACATCTTCAGAGAGATCATCCTAAACTACCAGTGGAGACTGCTGTGAGTGTGCTTTGTTCAGCACTGAGAAATGGAAAAAATAGGCACTATAAAAGCTCTATAGACAGCTGCAAATATAAAACATAGTCTTTAAGTACAAATAGCCACAAATCAAACGGTAATCTCTGTGTACAAAGTGGTTATAGCTGTTCTTTTGACTTTGCTGTCAAAAGACATTTTCAAACACAGAAAGAAGCAACATTCTTAAATGCTTTGGAGTGAAGGAGTGTTTAAATTTCGTTTTATTTTATTATTTTTTTACAGCAGCCTTGGTCAAGGAAACTCTTGGTATTAAGTCTAAGTTTAAATGATAGTGCATCAAGCTTTATAGCAGGTGGCAGGCAAAGAGTATCTGACATGAAGATACTTTGCAGTATGTTTTCTTTGTTAATGCTGTATGTGAAACATATCTGAAACTATCGAAGAAAAATGAGTTGATTCTCTATTTTCTCACTTCAGTTGTATATAACTGAAGTTTATAACATATACTTCAGTTGAGAAGTATAAAGCTATCAGAAAATATAAGAATATTTTCTTAGTAACTCATGGGTATATCCCAGCTATAATCCCAGGCCAATCTCAGCAATTTAGAGAGACCCTATCTCAAAATAAAAAGGGGCACCGTGGTAAAGTGCCCTTGGGTTCAATCTCCAGTACCCCCCCCAAAAAAAGGAAAGAAAAAATATATAACAATATTATTCCCTACAACCAATGCAAAAGTCTATGTGGTTGTGATCATGTAATTAATATATGATATGTGGCTAAATCTAGCAACATATGAAACTTTTAATGTCTTTAAATTGAAAGGTTTTAAAATGTAGTTGGCACTAAAATACTTTGTGAAATATAATTCAATTATCTTTTATTGTTTATAAAACAAATCATGGGAAACTAAATGTCAACCAGATAATAATTTTTGTTTCTATGAAAGCATAAAGTCTTCATTATTAAGCAACTGCAAAATCTTTTTATGTGTTTAGAGATGTAGCCATTATAAAACTAGATGACTCATTGTTTTATATTTTCTTGTGAAAACAATGTGTTTAAGAGCAGTTAAGTCACACTGTGTGAAGATGTGGTAAAAACTGTTTCTGTATTTAAGTATTTAAGTTGTAAAATGTTTAACCAGCGTATTTCCACTTTGGGATTTTTAGGAAAAAAAATTTAAAAAAATGTTTTTGTGTGTGTTACTGGGGGTACTGGGGATTGAACCCAGGGGCATTCAACCTCTGAGTACACCCTCAGCCCTTTCTTTTTTTTTATAGATTCTCAAGTATGCGGCCGCAACTGGCCTTGATCCTTTGATCCTCCTGTCTCAGCCTCCCAAGTACTGGAATTACAGGCCTGTACCACTACGTCCAGCCATTTTTATGCTTTTTAATGGTTGTCTTTCAGTAAAATTTCAATATGCATTCTTAACTTTTTTGCACTGTACCTGGAGTAAATACTTGAATTAACTTCTGAATGATACAAGTAACTTATGAGAGCCTTTTTCCATTTGCTTTCTTTCTACCAAATTGAGATGTATTTGAGAGTGAAAATGTACTCTGTTAATAATTATGCTGTGAAAATTGGCATATACTGGATCCCAAGTTAACTGCATAACTTTTGGTGAACTAATTAAACTACAGTCTAGTCTCACCTGTAAAATGAAGAAAAATATGAGCCAATGAGCTCAAACTCATATGGATGTTCTGATGATTTAAAAACAAAATGTTATGGGGCTCAAAACACTGTTTGGCCTATGTTAGCTACTTAACTGGTTATTTTTTTAATGTAATTCTTTTTTTTTTTAATAAACAGATGCTTGCCTTAGATAAAATTTGTCTGTTCATAGATTGAGAGGTGCCATCCCACCAGTTTGTTGGAATAGTCTTCTGTGTATACCTACAACTAATCCTTCCAAACTCATACGGAGAACCTCACACCCCTGCTGCAATCTTTACAGGTTGGCGATTGCTAAAGAATAAAGTCCAGACTTATTACCGTGGTTTCATACTGCACTGATAAGGGTGATCTGGTTCCCTGATACCTGGCAACTACTTAACCTCAAGGATTATAATTCCTCCAAGAGGAAAAGACTGTATCCTCTGATCAAATGGCAAGGCAGGCAAAACAAAGATACTTCCTGAATTAATTGGTTTACTGCACTATACCCAAAAGCAGAACCAACAAAAACAAACAAAAGGAATGTATGAGATTATAGGCAAAATTAAGTAAAAGAAAATCACTCAAGCACAGAGTGCTAGTCATGAACTTAAAACACCATGCATACACAGAAGAAATTATCCAAATTGTCTGGGAGATCTATCTCTCCAAGGCGATACTCAACCAGTTCCAGAATGCTGTCAAATCCTCCTCAGTGAAGCAAGGGACTGTTCACTCAGGCAGTCCCTTGCTGTGGGGTGAGTGCTCTCACAGGGTAGAGTCACGGTGAGAGGTGTCTCTAACTTGGAGGAGGAGGACAGTGAGTCTGGAGACATGGGTATTTATGGTTCCAGATGACACTATCCTTCTAGATGTCAGTTCTGAAGGGAAGAGTCCAGGACACCAACTACTCATTTGCATATCAGTGCCCAGTTGTCAGGGTTGCAATCAGCCAGCCACTTGGCTCAGCCACAGCTTGTGGTACAAGAGAAGGCCCAAAATGCAGTTTGCTGTCAAAGAATACTTAGAGTAGTCACAACTAATATACTTGTTTACTGAGACTCACAAGAATCATAACACAGCACAACACACATTCTGACATATGACAAAGGATTTCATGAGTCCTTCCCTGCTGGTCCACCAACACAGCCTTCCTTCTAACAAATTCAACCACTTCTACTCCATACTCAACAAGTTAAGGCTTAGGGGATTTTATTTGGGCTTCCAGGAGAACTCTTAGTCTTCAGCCCTGTCTCATTGCATCACTTAGGTTTCCCTTGTCTTTCACAATCAAGTTGTTACATTTCCTATGCTCCAGTATAACTTGTCATGTGTAGACAGGTCTGAAAGCAATGTAAATGAGTATGTTGAGTCTCAAAGAGAGGAGGCCAACATGCCGAAGACAGTCTAGAGATAATATTTCCCCAACCAGAATCAGGAAGAACATAACAGCTAAGTGGTTGTAGTTGTCATCTCAAGAAGAGCATTTAAGAAATGTGTAGGGTGTTTTTGTTATAACAATGACTGAAGGTACACGCACTTCTGCTCTAATGCTCGTTTTAAAATTGTGAGTTTGTTCCAAGGCAATTAATAGATTAGGGATCAATTTGAGAAGAAGCAGATTTCGAGTTTGCTTTTTACAACACTTCATCCATGTAGATCACCAAAGTGAATGCAGAACACTGTATTCAGATGAACCCAGGTGTTAGGAACACACAAAATACACATGGTGCCCATGTGCCAAACCTCTCCCACTACCTAACCTCACCATGTGTGTTATACAGCAAGGTTGTATTTTATGATTCTTTTGCATTTGTGAAATTTTCTATATTTATGTGTGTATATACATATGTATATGCATACATATTTTAAAAATTCATTAAACATACCAAATCTGTTATGTATCCTGGTTCAAAATACCAAGTAGTGCTTGCAAAAAAAATGAAAGCACTGTCTAGTTACAGAGATACCTTATAGAAATAATCAAATCATCTTTTTAATGCTCCTTTTGGTGTTAGTAGTGTCAGGTTTAATGATTTAAAACATCAGTACAATTTTCAAAGTTTTCATTTGCTGAAACTCTCAGTGCAGAGTGGAAAGTTGGAAAGATGATTAATTAAAGAAAAAAAAAAAAACAAAACTATACACTGGATCAACTTTTCACTGTCCCTCAGCTGACCTTGTCTTAAAGGCTTGGTCCTCAGAGTGTCTCTACTGGGAGGTGGTGGAGGCTTTAAGAGGTGTGGCATAGTGGGAGGTCTTCAGGCCCCACCCTTGAGGAGGATCGCCCCCCCCAACACACACACACACTCACACACACGCCTTACTCTCTTGCTCTCTGGCCCTGAGGTGAGTGGTTTTGCCCTGCTTATGCTGCTGCCACGATGCGCCACCACAGCCCAAAGCCATGGGGACAGCTGGTCATGGACTGAAACCTCCAAAACCATGAGCCAAAATAAGCCTTTTTCTTTGTAAATTGATTATGTCGAGTGTTTGTCATAGTGAGGGAAAGCAGACTAACAGATATCTGTAATAAGCCCGTGTCCCAAGGGCCTATATATCAAAGGTGAGAAAACATATCTAAGGATGCAAGACTAAGAAAGATTACCAGGAGGACAATGGGCCATACGATTTACATCTTGTGTTACAACCTTCCTGTTGAGTTCAGAAAATTCTCCTCCTGACCCTTAGCAAGAACATGTGAGCTGCCGCCCTTCCAATGACCACACCCCAAGCCAACACTGAACTTACTGCCATATTTACTCTAGTATTTATATATTTATTAAGCCATGTGTATATTCATTAAACTGTTGATCATTTATAAGATGGCATGCCATTTTTATTAGGCTTCTATTTCTTTTGTATGTGTTGACAACATGTTTGAGTGTTATGCCTATAACTGCATTTTTCCATAGCATAAGCCCTGTGGTTTTTAATTGTGCCATTTTAACTGGCAGGTGTTTTTCAGGATCATGTGCATCACATTATAGTGGAGCTTATGATAAGAGGTGGGTATCAGGAATGCTAGACAATGCCGTGTGGGGGAAAAACCAGATATTGTCTTGTGTTGGAGGTGACTTCCCAGTGTTCCTATTGGCATAAATTTAGAAAAAAAAAAAGCTATTTATTATTATGGAGATTAAATCCGTACTCGATTTCACATATTAACTCAAAACATTTTTGAACATTTTAAATTTAAATATATGCTGAATTTTTCAACAAATGTCATTACCATGCAAATTGAGTTAGGATTATATATTTTTTTTCCCGAAATTGTTCACCACTTAGGGAAGGCAGCTCCCTGGTAGCCATGCCAATTAGGATATCTGAATTACAAAAAACAGGCAGGGGCCAGAACAACAACCAAAAAAGAAACAAAAAATCCCCACCAGGTAGAACCAGTCTGTTTTGATATCACTTTCATAGTTGTTCTACCTGTTCAAGCAAAGATCTGATTACTTCATTATATCTTGCATAAACATAAATAAGCATTTATATATTGAAATGCATATTAAAAGTTAAATTCCTCTAATAGATTTAAGGTAATACTGTATTTACCATGCCTTTTCTGTATCCCAATACTATGGGACTTTGTGAACCCTAGAGGGATGGCCCCTCTTAGGGTTAGCCAATTTCTATCTTCTTACAAAAGTATGTAATAATACAAACAGGATATTGACATTGATTTTATTCAGACATACCCAGTTTTATTCATACTGATTTGTGTGTAGAGGGTGCATGTGTGCACATGCATTTCGATGTATAAAACTTTATCACATGTGTAGGTTCATGTATTGATCACTATAGGCTAAATAAAGTATATTTCCATGATTGCAAAGTCTTTAGTGGGACCCTTTGTTACCAAGTCCATCTCCCTCCACCCTTCCAGTTATTAAGCTAGTTAATTAGCTATTCTCTATTTCTCACTTTTATCATTTCAAAAATGTTATATAAATGGAATCATGCAGTTTGCAACATTTTAGAATTGGCCATTTTCACTTAGTATAATTCCCCAGATATTCACTCAGAGTATTGCTTGTATAAATCATTTGTTCTTTTTTATTTCATAGTTGTAGTCTATGATATGGATGCAATACAATTTGCTTAACCAGTCACCTAATGAAAGATGCCAGGTTGATTGTAGTCTGGGCTATTATGAGTTGGAGCTATTATAATCATTCCCATACCGGTTTTTGTGGGAACATGAGCTTTCATTCTGGGATAGATGCCCAGGAGTGCAATTGCTGGGTCATATTTTAATTCCCAAACTATTTTCCAGCATGGCTGTGCTATTTACATTTTGACAGACAATGCATGAGTGAGCTAGCTCCTCTGCATCAAAACCGGCATTTGATGTGGTCACTATTTTTTAATTTGCCCATTATGATAGGTATGCAGTGATATTGTGGTTTTAACTTGCATTTTCTTAACTGCTAATATCATTGAGTATCTTTTAATGGGCATATTTACTTTCTGTATGTCCTTTGGGGGGAATTACCTCTTCATATCTTCCCCCTGTTTCTTATTCAGATTGTTTCTTTACTGTTGAGTTTTAGAATTATTTCTTTATTCGACATACTAGTTCCTTTTCATATATATGGTTTGTGAACAGTTTCTTTCAGTCTGTTGTGGTCCTTTGATTCTCCTAGTAGGGTCTTTTTGCTGTAAAGTTTTAACATTTACCAAAGTCAAATTTGTCTTTGAGCTCTGCATTGCTCTACATCCTGAATTTTCCTCTTATTTTCTGAGATTTTAGTATTTTTACATTTAAATCTAAGACTATTTTGAATTGATTTTTGAATAAAGTATGAGATTTACCTCTCTCTCTCTCTCTCTCTCTCTCTCTCTCTCTCTCTCTCTCTCTCTCTCTC
>PVLC010008391.1:26825-50138 GCA_004027655.1 Graphiurus murinus | reverse complement strand
GATTCCATGTAACCCCAATTAGAATGGCAATCATCAAAAATACAGACAACAGTAAATTCTGGTGAGGATGTGGGGAAACAGGAACCCTTATACACTGTTGGAAGGATTGGAAATTAGTATAGCCCCTGGAAATCAGTATGAAGGTTCCTTATAAGACTGGGTATGGAGCCACCATATGACCCAGCCATACCACTTTGGGAGATCTTCCTGAAGGATTAGAAATCGGATTACTATAGGTATACATGCATTTCCATGTTTATAGCAGTACAATTTACAATGCCCAAACTATGGAACCAGCCTAGGTGTCTATAAATAGATGAATGGATTATGAAATTATGATATATACACACAATGGAATTTTAGTCAGCCATAAGAAGAACGAAATTAACTCATCTGCAGGAAAATGGATAGAACTTGAGAATATTGTTAAGTGAGGTTAACCAGTCTCAGAAAGCAGATAATTGTACTCTCATATGTGAAAACTAAAGAGAATTAGCTAACAAAAGAGACCTCGGATAAAGGAGTAGAGACTCCAGTAGAGCAGTGGATGGCACTTAGAGGAAGGAATATGGGGATAGAGATGTATTGAGGATGATGGTTTGAATGATACTGTGTGCATATAGGAAATTATTAATGCCATTCTCAATATACAGGAAGGGGGAAGGAGTAGAGTGGGATCTGGAGGGAAACACACCAAGTATTGTGTGCATGTATATTTCTATTACTCTATACCTCAGTATGATGAATGGTTTCAATGCACCAATAAAAGTATTAAAAATCATGTTTTAAAATGGCTGAGCTCTCAACCTGTCATAGCTTCTCCAATTCATAGAATTTATTTCACAGGACCTGGAAAGTACTAGAAATGTGTCCTTTTTAAAAATTATTAGACTTGTCTATCCACTTCCACTTTATTATTTGTGCCTTTCTTTCACTTCAAAAATACTGATTGTGGTACCCAGTTACTTTTTTTTTCTTTTCTTTTCGGTACTAAGGATTGAATTCAGGGGCATTATACCTCCAAGCTATACCCCCAGCCCTATTTTTTATTCTTTATTTTTTGAAACAGGGTCTCACTAAGTTGCGGAGGGCCTCACTAAGTAGCTGAAGCCGGACACAAACCTGGATCCTCCTGTCTCAGCCTCACAAGTACTGGGATTACAAGTGTGTGCTACCACGCCCAGCTAGGCAGTTACTTTTAAATTAAATAATGGGGGGAAATCAAGTGATGAACCTTTTTTATGAATGAGCATAAAATTATCATATTTCTCTAGAAAAATTAAAATATAAAGGGGCATCAGAATATCTTATATCTTTCTCACTGTGAAGGACAAAATGTTATTTTATAGAACCAGAAAGAGTGAGATCTCAATAAGGCATTTCTCAAAAAATGTGAAATTTCAATGACACAATGGATATGAAGTAAAAGACATAGTTGATTACCTCAGTGATTATAGAGGTCCTCAAAGTATCATACAGTCATGTTACAATCTGTCTAATCATCCTTCATCTACAAATACAACAAAGATTCCTGTCATTTCTTGTCTCTGGTCTCATGATATGGTTTTGTTATATTAAGCACACCATTATAAGTGAGCCAAAGTGATTATACCAGTCAGAATTTGGCAATCCAGAGAAATTAATCATTTCTTTTATGATACTGAGGATTGAACCCAGAAGTATTCTACCTCTGAGCTACACCCACAGCCCTATTTTATTTTTATTTCTAAACAGGGTCTCACTAGGTTGATAAGAGTCTCACTAGTTGCTGAGGCTGTCCTTGAACCTGTCATCCTCCTGTCTCAGCCTCCCACTGGGATTACAGGTGAGCACCATCATGCTTGGCTGAAATTCATCATTTCCTTATTATGCAATATATTAGTAAGATTTTAGTTGCTGTAACAAAATACCTGAGTAAAACAACTTAAAGTAGGAAAGATTTATTTTGGCTCATGATTTCAGAGGTTTTAGTCCATGAACATCTGATTCCATTGTTTCTGGGCTGTAGTGAGGCAAAACATCATGGTGGGGATTGTGTGGTAGAGCAAAGATGTTCCTTTTAAGGTAGTCAGGAAGCAGAGGTGGGACAAAATAAACCCTTTAGAGGCATGGACCACATGACCTACTTCCTTTACCTAGGCCCTACTTCTTAACTAGGCCCTACCTCCTACCACCTCCCACCAATGCCATCAGTTGGGGACCAAAGCTTTACCACATGATGTTTAGGGGACATCAGAGAACCAAACCATAACATTCCACCTCTGGTTTCAAAAGGCTCATGTCCATTTGACAATGCAAAATTCATTCAGTCCATCTCCAAGAGTCCTCATGAAGTTAACAGTTCCTGCATTGCTTAAAAGTTCAAGTCCAAAGTCTCCTCTGAGACTCAAAGTAAACTCTTATCTATGAGCCCCTATAGAAATCAAAGTTTTTAAAACCTTTGTCAAAAAGGCTTATCAAAAAACAAGTTATATATTTCCAATATACAATGGCACAGGGTAAACATCCCCATTCCAAAAGGGAGGAATAGAAGAATACGAAGGAAGAATCCAACCAAACCAAGATTAAAACTTAGCAGTGCAAACATTAAATCTTGCAGCTACTTGTCCAGTATCTGGGGCGCACAGTGGCATGATGTGAGCTCCAAAAGGCTTGGGTACCGTGATTCTATAAACTTGATGGTTGTGGCCCACATGGCCACTTTCTTGGGCAGGCACTGCTTGCTGCCTACAGCTTTCTTTGGCAGACATTCCACATTCTTGGCATCTCTAACTTCTTGGGGTCTCCATTGAAACTTCAGCTTTACTCTTAAAGCTTCATTCATCGCTTTCTCAGGGCCTGCCCACAGAGATTCCAACCCTGCCACAAAAGGTCTGGCCTCTCAGGCCTTCCTTTGGAATCTTGGTAGAAGCTTTTGTGACCCCCACAATGCTTATATTCTGCATGCCTGCAAAATAAGCACGAAGTAGACAATGTCAAGGTTTTCTGCCAGGGGGAGATATAGCTAGAACCCCTTGGGCCATGGTTAGAGTGACCTCTGAGTGTCTGGGTACCTGAACATAGGAAGAAGAGTCCCCAGGTTATAATTCTCCCTATATGAGCAGAGTTCCCTGATGTTCTTTTCTCAAAGCAAAGTCTTTCAAAAGAGTTTACACTCATAAAACCTGTGATGAGTAGGGTCTGGACAATTTCTGAGATGCCCTAAGACATCTTTCTTATTTTCTGGGTTCAAAGCACTTGGCTTCTTCATAATGGCATTAATATCTTCAGCAACCACACCCTCCTTGGCCCTGATTTTATACTCACTTCTTTTCTGGATGAACTACAAGGTTTTCTGATCTTTCCACTCTGCTTTTTGCTCCCAGTTCTCAAAGTTAATCTGGACAAAAGCTTCCAGCAATACCCATGCTACTTCCTGAATTTTGTGCTATTGTGACATTTCTTCCACCATATAAACTAATCCATCACCTTTCAATTCAGCCTCATATGAAGTCTCAGGGCATGAACAGAATCCTGACAAATTGTTTGCCAGAATGTAACATGAAAAGCCTATAGTCAAACTCCCAGTAGAGTCCTCAATTCCATCTGAAACCTCATGAGCACAGTCTTTACTGTCCACCTTTCTATTAGCATTCTTGTCTTAGCTCCTGCCAGAATTACCCATTAATCTTCACTTAAAATGTGTTAAGCTTTCACTAGCCTGCTTTCTCCAAATCTTTCCAAATTTCTCTTGCAAACCAGTTCCAAGGCTTCTGAACAACACAATCAGGTATAGACACAGCAATAACCCCACTTCTTGGCACCAGTTTGCTTTGTTTGTCAGATTTTTGTTGCTGTGACAAAATACCCGAGTTAAACAATTTAAAGGAGGAAAGATTTACTTTGGCTCATAAGTTTCAGAGGTTTCAGCCCATGACACTTGACTCCATTGTTTGAGCCATGGTGAGGCAGAACATCATGGCAAGGAGCATGTGGTAGAGCAAAGTTTCTTACCTCATGGTGGCCAGGAAAGAGAGAGAGAAAGACCACAGACAAAATAAACTCTTGAACAGCACAGCTCCCATAACCTAGTTTCTCCAATTAAACCCTACCTCCTAATATTTCCACCACCTCCCAAGAACACCATCAATTGGAGACCAAGCCTTTAGCACATGGCCTTTGGGGATATTTAAGATCAATACCATAATATACAATAACTTTCCAAGGAGTTATCTGATATGGAACACATTGTTATACTATTAAGTAAAATATTTCTAGATCATAAATTTATTGTATGAACCTACTTTGTCATCATGAAATTAAATTATGGCCACCAGTTTTCAGAATTAGTTCATCTTTTTTTATGATGTTCTGTGAGAATTGGAGCGCAATTGGAATTTATGGAGATTACTCCAAGTAAGGTCTATAATTCATGAAAGTGCTAATAAGATTCCTGACCTCAGTGTCACAGGGCAAAAACTTCCCATGTGCAACTGAACCCAGTCTTTTTTTTTTTTTTTTTTTTTTTTTTTTTTGCAGTACTGGGGATTGAACTCAGGGGCATTCTATTCTACCTCCAAGCTACACCCCCAGCCCTATTTTTTTATTCTTTATTTTGAAACCGGGTCTCACTAAGATGCAGAGTGCCTCACTAGGTAGCTGAGGCTGGCCGCGAACCCAGATCCTCCGGTCTCAGTCTCCCGAATGCTGGGATTACAAGCGTGCACCATCAGGCCGGCCCTGAACCCAGTCTTCTAACACATATGAGGAACTTTTAATCTTATCAGCCAGAGGGAATGAAAAGTAAATATGTGGACCTTGTGCATAATTCAATGTAAAACAGCTGATGAATGACTTGACTCCTTCCCCCATTATTTCATTTAGTACCCTGTATTTTTATATAGCTTCATGCTTATAATTAGTAGTAGTATTTTGGCATTTGGAATTGAATCCAAGGTCATTCTACCTCCAAGCTACACCATTTTTACTTTTTATTTTTGAAATAGGGTTTTGCTAAATTGCTGAGGGTATTGCTAAGTTGCTGTGACTGGCCTCAGACCTACAATCCTCCTGTCTCAGCCTCCCAAGTACTGAGATTATAGGCATGTGCCACTAGACCCATCTTGGCTTGGTGTTCAGACTACACTTAACATATCCTTGGTACTCAGAAGTATCTAAGTGTAACAAAAATATGAACTTAAGTCTAGGCTGTTACATATCAAAACAGTAAAAACTTTCGAATCCTTGACCCAATAAATATTACAGCTTACCTCACTATAAATTGTTGTGCTATTTTCCTAGGAGTTAAAAAAACTTCATAATCTTTGGGTGATAATTGATATGGAGCTAAGGGTTCAAAGTAGAAGATGCAAAGAATGAAAGTCAGGGAGCCAGTTTAGATCCAGGTTCCTGATAAGAGAGAGATAAAGGCAGTACAAAGAGCACAAAGGGAATCATATGGAAACCTGATTGCAGTGTTTTGGAGCAAACATAAATCTCTTCAAAATAGATAGCCTCTAGTGTGAGACTATTACAAAGGCTAAATAAAGATGAACACTTAAATGATGAGAAAGGGAGTTGCCATTTTTAAAAAACATTCTGCTGCCAATTTGCTCCATCATTTGAACTCCAGTATACAAAAACAGATGAAAGCAGATCTGGCTTTGTTTGAAAGCAAGTTAGGAGACCTAAGACATTGTTGGTTAGTTTCCCTTTTCCAACCTTCTCCTTCACTTGTTTTGGCTGAAGAGGTACCTCTGTGAAACCCCAGGGTTCTGCAAAGCACCATTTGCAGATCTCTGGGCCAGTCTAACCGACGCATGGGATACATGGAGAAATTTAAGACCAGAGATGAATACACGACCAATGAGTCCAAGGTTACAATGGATGTTTAGCAAGGAATAATATTGGGGTTGAGAATATAGGTACTAGAGTCAGATTACCTGGACTTGTACTTTATTCTGCTATTGAATAGGTAGATGATCTTGAATATTTAAAATCACTTGCCTCTATTTCTCTATTTGTGAGATGCAGATAAAAAAATGAACTATTTGTAACTTTATAAAGTTCTCAGACTTTGAAACTGTGTGTATCTATATGATGATCTAAGGATTAATTAATTAACTAGAGAAATATTTTGTGAGGTGTTGTCATAAGCTATGCTGAACCCTGTTCGAGAGTTGTGGAAAGACCACAGACTTTGAAATCAAGCAGATCTAATTTTGAATCTTGATCCCATTATTTTCTAACCTTGTGATCTTATGTAAGTTTCTTAATTCTTCCAGGTCTCAGATTCCATATTTCTAAAATGTCAATAATAACTGCTTGATGAAGTAGTAGTCATGGAACAGCACTTTTTAGGGGAAAAAATTCATTACTCTATGAGAGTACAGTGAGTACATTTAAGCCCTTGAAAGCAACAAGCAGTAAAGAAGGAGCAGAATTGCTTAGAGCTTAGGGTAGTCCCAGATAATCTAACCAGGAGCAGTGGATTGAGCTGAAGCAAAGGAAATGTTAGGCCGAGGAACAGAAAAAATAAAAAAGAAGTTGTATTAAACTATGGAAAGATCTTTCCCAAGGGGAAAATATGGAAATCCATTGGTTTTATCATTTCACATTGAATTTAAGTAAGGTAAAGTAGAATACATTTGGGGAGCAATCTTTTCCTGGCTTGGAAGACTTAGAAGATGAGCTAATAAGGGTTTTGCATCTGTTTTTGCTAAGTTGGAAATGGAAAAGTCTCCTGGATGCATATCTGCCTGGTGTCTGAGCCAGATAGGGATGATAAGATGCAAAAAACCCACAGAGGTGGAGGAGAAAGAATAAAGAAGGAATGAAGAACAAGGACAATCAGAGAGAGTCAGAAAAGAGAGGACAAGGAAGAAAAAGCAAAGAAGATGAAAAAGAGGAGAAATGAGAGAAGATAGTGAGGCAGAAGGCAGGGGGAAAAAATCAGAGAAAGGAGTAACTGAGGAGGGGCTTTAACCAAGGATACTGAAGTATCATTAAAGATAGTTTCATTGATAGTCACTGTTCATTAGTGATACATGGTCCCATTACATAGGTCCTGTGACCTGAGACTTGGCTTCAGAAAACATTTTATTTCTAGCAGCTGATAAATAAACAAGCCCAAGCCCAGAGACTATCAAACAAAGATATCTTTTTTTCTCCCAAATGAAAGAAATGTCATTTTTTTCTTCTGCTTTCCAAAAGGTAAACAGTGCTTGTTTCCTAGAAACAGCTGGGAGTATAGGGAAGAATATCATCTGTTCTTGCCAGCCTCAGAGTTCATTCCAGGGATCCAATTCCCTTTCCCATCATACTGCTTCTTTAGCCAACCCATTTGCAGAGACAAAGCTCCCCACCCATAATACCTGTGCCAAATAAAGTAGAGACTTTCGTACTCCTTCAGAGCCCCAGGCTTAGGACAATGCTATTTATTCTGAGGTAGCACCACCTAAACTCTCTTACATAAAAGAATAACCCCATTACTAAATTTTTTCTTTTAGAAAGTACTAGGAACATCTACACAAGATACTGACCTTCTGTGTCACCTTGGCTTTTACAAGTTGTATTCCTAGTTCTGCTGTATTTAGTTCTACTTATATCAGTTGTACCTGGTTTTGTTTATATAGCTACTGCTTTTCTACTCTGCAACTTCCTATCCCCAACTACAGATAGGATTCAATCATCTCTCTCCATTTTCTCTTCAAAGATCTCTACTGGGAAAGGTAGGTGATTTTAGAGGTGACTAAGATTAGTAATCCTTAGAGGCCATAGAGGCAATCATTCAGCAAACCATCTTCTTCTTCCTACTTTGAGGAGAAACTTTACTAGAGATCAAACTGTACTCAGATTGGTAAACATGATGACACTAACAATAGTAATCCTGTATTTTTGTGGTACTTTACAACTTTCCAAACAACTTTATATTTCTTGTCATATTTGAAACTAACAACTTTGGAATATTGTGATTCAAATATTCTATTTATATTACAAAGAAACAGTTAAGAGTGTGCAAACTTAAAAATGTAAGGTTTTGGTTCATTTGTTTTGTTTGTGGGGTTGAGGACTAAACCCAGGATCTTGCACATGCTATACAAAAGATCTACCACTGAAATACATACATCCCCAGCACAAAGTTTTGAGTTTTGAGAAACAATGACAAAAGTTCTCAGGTCTTTAAGATGGCAATTAGTTATTTTTCAGTGGTCAGTGGGTGGTGTGTAAGTTCCTAGTACTTAGAATTTGAAACTTAATGAACAAAAGTCCCATTTCACTAATTTGACCACTAACATGGATCTGAAAGGGACATAATGATAATTTGATTCAATTCCTCACCTGATATTTGACCCTCTTTAAGTTAGTGTGTGTGTGTGTGTGTGTGTGTGTGTGTGTGTGTGTGTGTGTGTTACTGAGGATTGAACCCAGGGGTATTCTACCTCTAAGTTACATCCCAAACCCTATTTTATTTTTATTTTGAAATGGGGGCTTGCTAAGTTGCTAAGGCTGGCCTTGTACCTGTGATCCTTGTGTCTCAGGATCTCAAGTACTAGGATTACAGGCATGCCCCACCACATCTGGCTTCTATAAGTTATTCCTATCAAATAATAATTTTGCTTTTCCTCAGAAACTTTCAACAAAATAATTCACTACTTCTTGGGGTAGCCTATGTATCTAAAATGTAGCAGGATCTTCCTATTATCTTGAAACCTATTCTTCTTCTATTATATTTACCCCAGTATACCTGTTGATTCACATTTGCAGTTATTCTTCTTTCCTACCAGAGTCTTTCAGACAGCTGGAAACAGGGAAAGAGACCCTCTTCGGGGTCTTTTCCTTGTTATCCACCCCCAGTTCCTTCTGCTATTCCTAATGTGGCATAGTTCAGAATTTCTTCATCTTCCTGGTCACAGATGTGAAACCTCTCTCTCCATCCTCACCTTGTCCCCCCTAAAAGTGTGATGTTCAACTCTGAGCACTCCATCCCTGCTTTGCTATAACAGGTTAGAAGGAGAGTGGGCCTATGGCCACCTTCTTCCTGGACTCTGAATTTCTATCTATGCAGCCTCATCACAAGGTTAACTCACACCCGCTCTGATAACTGGGAACTGCTTTAGGAGATGTGCATTTAATTGGGGAAAATTGTGCCTCCCAGGAAGATAACATTTTTACCTACTCTATTAATTTCCCCTCTATTATCCTGAGCAGGACAATTCCAGAGCACTATTAAACTGTTAAAAGTTATAGAATGTTTGATGTGGAAGGAGCCTGAGAAAACTGAGAGGCTCAGGGACGTGAAGTCTTCTGCCCAACATCAAAAGGAGGCTTAGTGGCTGAGCATGGTCTAGGACACAGATTGCTTGAAGCCTAGCCAGAGCCTCCCTAGGGCCTCAGCGAAGGCAGTCTATAAGCAACTCTTCTATAGCCTCTGTCTTTTAGACCAGAACTCACCAGTAGAAACACAGATTCTCCAAAGTGGCTAAATATTTCTCTCTTGACCCCATACATTTCCCATATTTGTACACTATTTCCTTGGAATCCCAAGGAACTAAAGCACAGGAGTACATTAATAAAAGATCTAAAGAATACTAGGGAGCTGGCATGGTGACACATGCCTATACTTGAGAGGGTAAGACAGGAGGATCACATGTTCGAGGCAAGTCTCAGCAATTTAGTGAGACTCTCAGCAAATTAATGAGACCTTGTTTCAAAGCAAAAACTAAAAAAAAAATGCTGGAGTGTAGATAAGAGGTAGAATGCCTTAGATCTGATCTCCAATAAAACACACACACACACACACACACACACACACACACACACACACACACACCCCAGAGAGACATAAGCTAGTGGCAAAAATACTGTCACCAGGCAAGTAAAAACCCTATGGGACACATGGTACTTGTTCTGGTTAGCATCCTCACAGCTAAAATCTAAAATATTGACCATATAATTTAGAGGAAAGAAGATTTATTTTCTTATGGTTTTGGATTCAGTTCCTGTGAGGTCAGGGACCACGAATTTCAGGGCATGGCATCAGGAAGCAGGGAGGGGGAGAACACATGGGCTGTGCTCTTCACATCATGGAAGCTGGAAGCAAGAGAGAGAGAGAGAGAGAGACAGAGAGACAGAGAGACAGAGAGACAGAGACAGAGCGCGCGCAAGCGAGCAGTGGGGGTGGGGCATATACAATCCCCAAGGCTGCACCCCCAGGGACCCACCTTCTCCAGTCACACCCTACCAGCCTAGGCAACCACCCAGTAAGTCCGTTACAATGAATTTATCCACTGCTGGAATTACAATCCTCACAATTCAATGATATCAACTCCAAATACCAATCTATGAGCTCTTTAAGGTCCATTCTATATCTAACTATTATATTCCATCCCTGGCCCCTCAAGAATTCATGTCCATTGCAGAATGCAGAATGCAGAATGCATTTAGCTCTCTCTAATAGTTCCCACAGTCCAGCATCACTGAAAAATGCCAACCTACAAAGTCTCCTCTGAGACTCAAAGTGAACTCTTATGAGCCCCTATAAAAGGCATGAAGATCAAAATAAAAAGCAAATTACATGCACCCAATATACAGTGGCAAAGAGAAAACAGTTGCATTCCCAAAGGGAGAAATAGGGCCATAGAAAAAAAGGAATGGTACCAAAACAGAAACAAAATCTGGCAGTGAAAGTATTTCATCTTACGGCTCCATTTCTGCCATTCCGGGCACACGGCAGTGAGAAGTGACCTCCAAGGGGCCTTGACAGCCCCCACCCTTGTGGCCTGGCTGATAGCAATAAGCAGTGTACTCACTCTTCCAGCCTGGCTCCATGGCTTGAAGCTCAAAGCCTTTCCTCCTGGTCATTCCAACTTTCTGGCCTTTCTAAATCTTGGTCTTTTTTTCTTGTAACCTTGGTTTCACCCTTACAGCTTCACAAATGGACCCATTTGGGTGTGTTTGCAGGAATTCTGACCCTGCCACATGTTGCCTGGCTTCCCAGGCCTTCCTTTGAAATCTGGGGGAAAGCCTCCTTGGCTCCCTTTTTCCAGCAAAGTCAGCATTACATGGGCTCCAAGATGGGCTACCAACAGAAAAGATAGTCACACCCTCCTTAATCATTGCTACTGGGGCTGTTTTAATCACAGGTGTTGGACCTGCTCCATCCAGGTGGCCACTGGCCCCAAGTCCATCTGGGTTGCCCCTGTTCCCAACTCCATCTGCTGCCTCCATCATGGCCATCGTTGGCCCCACCTCCATCATGGCCACTGCTTCCTCCTTTCAGCCATCTTACTTCCTTCCATGACATCATCTCTCTGGGCTCCAGCTTTACACATGCCTGTCCAGCCAAATTGCAAATCTAATAAGTCTGTCTGCTTTACTTTCCACTCCCAAAATTCGGTGTAAAGTTGGCTGAACATGGACATCAATATCCATAATGCAGTTTGGATATTTTGCTATTTTGAGATTTCCTCCACCAGTTTATTAATCATTCCGTCATTAAATTTGACCTCACACAAAGTTTCAAGACATGGGCAAAACGTGGATCAGTTCTTTGCTAAAGTATAACACACGTGGCCTCTACTCCATTTCCCTATGGAGTCTTCTTTGCCCTCCAAAATCCTCTGAACACAGTCTCTACTGTCTGCCTTTCTATACACATTCTGGCCCTTCCAATTTTCTCTCATAAACCACAAACCAGTTCCAAAGAGTCACAATCCACATGGTCAGACTTAGACATAGCAGCAACCCCAATTACCTGGTACCAAATTCTGTTCCAGTCAGCATTCTCCAAGCTATAATCTAAAAGATTGACTACAAAACTTAGAGGAAAGATATTTTTATGGTTTCAGGTTCAGTTCACGTGAGGCCAGGGACCATGGGTCATAGGGCATGGCGGCAGGAAGTGGAAAAAGGGAAAGCACCTGGGCTCTGCTTCTCACATGATAGAGACCCGAAGCAAGAGAGAGCGAGTGAGGGGGGGAGCCATATATAATCCCCAAGGCTACAACCTCAGGGACCCACTTTCTCCAATCACACCCTACTGACCTAGGTGAGTCCATTACAATGAATTTATCCACTGCTGGGATTACAACCCTCATGACTCAATTATATCAACTTCAAACACCAATTTATAAGCTTTTCATGGGGCCATTCTATATCTAACATAGAATGATGCCAGGTTCAAGATCTAAGATAAGTATTTGTGAGGGAATTACAACCAGACCCTAGAGTATAATAAGTACATTCAAGCCCTAGAGCCTTCATGGTAAACACAGAGCCTTTCCAGAGTATTGCTTCTTTGACACAGCCTCTGGCAAGTCATGGGTGGCTCTTCCCAACTCTTAAACTGTGATAGATGGTAAGATCCCAAAGGAGATCATGAGATACATCCAAAAAGCAACATGTCCTTCAGTTTTTCTTTATCTTCTGAGTTTTTCAAGGTTTTTGTTGTTGTTGTTGTTTTGCAACAAGATGTGTTTGAGTTGGAGTGGAAGTAATAAGTGCACAAGGTGGGTGAGGTGAAACTTCTGAGTAAGGATAAGCAAACGCATTGAATTTCACTATTTCTTGAACCCTCACTCAAACTTATGTGAAGGGATATTTCTTGAAGACACAAACCTACAAAGAGAGTGGGAGTAGGAGAGGAAATAGAAGAACTAAGTTTTAGCAGCCACAATGCAGATGGATTAGGATCCAATTTAGCATGTCTGAGAAAATGTAATACAGGGCTATTGGAAATGCACCGAGTGCTATGTACACATATGTTTCTAGCATGCTAAACCTCAATAAGATGTATGATCACAATGCACCAATAAAAGTATATTTAATCCAGGCATGTTGGTACATGGCTTGTAATCCCAGTACTTGGGAGGCTAAGACAGGAGGATTGCAGGTTTGAGGCCAGTCTCAGCAAATTAGTAAGACCCTCAGCAACTTAGTGAAATCCTTTTTCAAAATAAAAAAAAAGGTTGAAGGTGCAGCTCAGAGGTAGAATTCCCTTGGGTTCGAACTCTAGTGCCCCCAAATGTATATTTTAAAAATAGAAATGGGGAAAAGCAGACAACAAATGAGTTTAATGCTGATTTATCCCCCAAATGCTCAGGAATGGTGACAATAGTTAAACCAGAAGTAGAGATGAAGGGGAATCTCTCATGACAGGCTAGGTTATACTGTAATGTTAAACAACCCCACATTTCATAGTTTTAGAACAAAAAAGATTTATTTGTTGCTCATACTAGATGTCTAATGTGATCATTCAGGTGCTTAGGCTTATGGTGGGCCCATCTTGAAGCATATTTCTATGATTGCCATAGCAGGGAACAAGTAACATAGCAAATCATATACTATTCAATCTTTTGCCCAGAAATGGCATATGTCATCTGCTCATATCATATAGCCAAAACAAGTCACATGACAACACTTAACCTCCAAAGACATTGGGAAAGTGAGATCCTACCATCAGCTTAGAATGAGGAAAACTGAGTTATGGCCCTTATGTTCATCATAAAGGAGGCTAAAATAAAGATTATTGGTTGAAAGATGCTGAAAAACTGGGTTTGAGTGCTTGATTCTCTTTCCCATGCCACCCCTTTTTCAACTGCATGCTATTGTACAACTCTGCTTTTCCATTCTGTCAGAAATATTGGCATTTATTTTCTGGTGAAATGAAAGATAGTTTGATGGAAGGACACCAGGCATGGCTGAGGACTTGGACATTATATCAAACTGAGACCACCTCACATAAGTCTTCCTCCACTGGGCTCCCAGAAATCTGGCAAAGAGGCCTTTGCCTTTTAGGGGAAAATAGGAATGTATTCTGGGGGCAATATGACCTTTCTAAAGGAAAGGCACAACCATACTGGCAATGCAGTGATAATAATTAAAATTTAGCTCACGATCAACAAATTCTAAATGTAAACATATAGATTTCAATCAGCTTAAAGATTAGAGCAGTCATCTAAGAATTGTAAGACAATGGAGAAAACTGACAAACAGAAAAGGCAATTTAGAGCAAAAAGAGATTATATATAGAGAGATGTAAACAAATAAGAACAAGATGTTATACAAATGGAACATCCAGAAAACAAAAAAAAACCCTTTTGGCACTTAAAACATTGTACCAAAACAGTTAGAAACTTAATAGACATTTTGGAAGATGATTAGGTAAATCTCTCAGAGAATAGAATAAAACAATCGATAAATAAAAATAGGAAGCCAGATGTGGTGGTACACATCTATAATCCCAATACTTGGGAAGGTGAGACAGGAGGATTGCAGGTCAGCCTCAGAAATTTAGCAAGACCCTCAGTAACTTAGTGAGATCTTGTTTCAAAATAAAAAATAAAATTGGGCTGAGGGTGTAGCTCAGAGGTAGAATACCTCTAAGTTTGATCCGCAGTACAAAAAAGAAAAAAGAAACTGGAGAAAAAGTCAAATTAGAGAACAGTTCAGAAATTATGACATCCATGTAATAGGAATTACAGTAAAAATAACAGCAGGAAAATCATCATATCAGTCAAAAATTCAAGAAATTATTGTACTAAGTGAAATTAGTCAGTCTCAGAAAATGAAGAGTCACATATTTTCTCTGAAAAACAAAAGGGACTTCAAATAAATGTGGAGAGATACCAGTAAAATAGTGGAAAGGGATTTGAGGAGGGGAGAGGGGAAACTTGATGAAGGAAACAGTTCAAACAATCCTATGTACATTTGTGAGCTATCAATACCAACTTCAATATTATGAATGGGGGTGAGGAGGGAGTGGGGCAAGATCTGGAGGGAAATGCACCAGATGCTATGTGTATGGATGTTTCTATCACACTAAGACTCAATATGATACATGTTTACAATGCACCAATAAAAGTATATTTAAGGATTTCAAGAAAATATCCCAGAACTGGAAGGCATGGGTTTCTAGATGTGCTTATATCAATGGACAAAAATAAATCCACAGCAAGTCATATCACTGTAGAGTTTCAGAGTGCTTGGGGCAAACAAAACATATTAAAGCTTCTAGAAATATAAAGCAGGTTACATGTAAAAGATCAGGAATTAGAATGACTTTAGATTTATCGATAGGCAATTTTCGAAACTAGACAATAGCAGAGTGAATTTTCAAAATTCGGAAGCAAAATTACTTCCAACCTTGACTTATATGACCAAATTTTAGGACAGAATGAAAGGATTTTCATACATGTGAAATGTTATGAATTGAATTGTGCTCCCTCAAATTTATATGTCGAAGTCCTAAACCCCAACCCCTCAGGAAATGTCCTTATTTGGAAATAGGTTTGTGGTGGTTGTGGTTAGTTAAGATGAGACCATACTGAGATAGGGTGGGCCTTTAATCCAATATCACTGACATTCTTATAAAGAGAAATTTGAACACACACACACACACACACACACACACACACACACACACACACACACAGAGTGAGAACATCATTCGAACATAGTCAGAGATAGGACTGATTCATCTACAAGTCAAGCATGCCAGCAACCCATCAGAAGCTAGGAGAGAGAGCTATGAAACAATTTCTAACAACCTTCAGAAAGAACCAAAGCTGCTGACACCCTGATTTTCTAGCCTCCAGAACTGTGAGGCAGTAAATCTCTGTTGTTTAAGCCACTCACTTTGTAGTATTTTTGTTATAGCAATACTAGCAATAATGGAATTTCAAAAAGATTTACCCTACCATGCACCATTCTTTATGTAGCAATTAGAAGATGTACCCTACTAAAATGGGGTAATTTATGATGAAAGAGAAGGATGTAGGATACAGAAAATTGGAAATACAGTGCATGAAAAGGTCAAAATGAATCTTTAGATGTGTTAATCAGCCTTCTGTTACTGTACCAAAAAACTCAAATAAACCAACTTAACAAGAGAAAATGTTTGTTTTGATTTATAGTTTTGGAGGTTTCAGTGTGTGATTGGTTGGCCCTGTTACTTTTGAGTCTGTGGTGATGCAGTAATCGTGGCAAGAACAAATGACAGAGGAAGTTGTTTACCTCATGGCTTCTGGGAAGCAAAGAAAGGAAGAGAAGGGCCAGAGTTTCACAGTTCCCTTCAAGAGAATTCCTTTGATGACCTAAGACCTCCCACTAGGACCCACCACATAAGGGTTTCCATTACCTTTCAAGCACCAAGCCAAGGACAAAGCCTTTAACACATGTGCCTTTGGGGGGAAATTCCAGATCTGAACTATGGCATCAGGATAATAGTGAAGGGAGATCCCAGCCTTGCACCAAGTATTGGAGGCAACCAGTCTATGCTGGTATAGTATGGTTCAGGATAGACATCAATAAGGTTAATGCCACTATGATACCATTCGGTATTTAGGAAGGCCATACCAGAATTTTCATAATTTTGTAAGAATTTTTCTTCTTTTTCTGGTGGTACTGGAGATTGGGGTGTTCTACCACTGAACTATACCTCCAACCCTTTTTTTATTTTTGAAATAAAAATTGGGGTGTTCTACCACTGAACTATACCTCCAACCCTTTTTTTATTTTTTCTTAGTCTTGCTAAGTTGTTGAGGCTGGCCTCAAACCTGGGATCCTCCTGTCTTAGCCTTCCAAGTATTGGGATTAGAGGCATGAACTAGTACCATGCCCAGCTTGTGAGAATCTTAAATTTTTGTCAATGTCCTAATTTACTATTTTTGTTTCCTTTATCCATTTTCCAATGGTCAATATTCTCAAAACACAAAGGACCAGTGAGCTTATTTAAAGGGATAGTAAAGGAGATAGAAGTTGGATAAATAATGTCCTACTTTCCAGCCAGGTATGGTATGAAGAAAAAAAAGTGACTTTTATTAAAATATACTTAGTCACGGGTAGTTCTGAATGTATGTGGACTATGATCCGTGAGTGGTAGATCTGTACCTAGTAAGAACATAGGAATCTTGAACTAGAGATGGCTGGAACTGAGAAGTAAACCAGGCAACGAATTAATGTGGTAGTTTGTGCATGGTAGAATGCTTGTATGCATTTGGATCATTATTTAAATGATACCTGGGGTCATATGGCCACTGCTCTGGCATGTACTCTTCCCATTGTATGTAGAATTGCAACTGATTGTGGCACTGGTGAAATCCTGTATTTCCTCTATGATCTGTTCTTCTTCCATCTCTGTCTAGGATGACTGGGTATGGTGTGATGAGAGGAAATTTGTGAACCAGACATGGAAGAGTGATGAGACTAGGTGGATCCTTGTAAATTGGTGGAATCAGAGGCACTGTGTTTAGGAATTTGGACAACTTTTTTGTCTTAACTCAGGAAGACAATCTCAAACTAGCCCCATAGTTCACCTACAGTGGATTGAGCTTTCTGATTAACTGTGTCTTCTCCATATGCTAGATACCTGTCAGCTAATATCTCCTTTCTTAAAGATATCTTTGATCTATAGAAATTCCTGAGGACAGGTAGATACATTCCCTTGGCTAGTTTCAGAGCATCTTCTTTTGAAAACAAATGCAAGTGTGTCAGTTCCATGGATCAGAGCTCCCTTGGGAAGACATGATCCTATCCCAGCACTGTTTCAGGGTAGATCATAATTAGAGAGGAATTTTGAAAAAAAAAAGTTTTTTCAGCTCCTGAAAAGTTTTAGAGGATTTTTTTTCTCCTTAAATTGGTATGCTTTTTGGTGACCGCATGAGAAAAATACTTCAAAGACTAACATTATTCAATAAGGAAGATGCTTCATGTTGCCTGGTCTTTTTTATTTCCTCAGATATACATTTTGCCCACTTAAGCAAGGGAGTACCTAGCTTAAACAGTTTATAGAAATATTATTTAAAATAATGGTATTTTCAAAGTAACCTTAATGTCTCACTTCAAAGGAAATAAAAATTAGCTTATGATACATCTATATGGTAGATAATTCCACATGTATTAAAATTATATCTTAAAAAGTTTTAAATTACAAAGTTTTAAAAACATCTTCAAGAGCATGAAAACATGCTTATGAGATGTAAGTGATTAAAAATCTTTAATTATGTGTACCATATGATCAAGCTGTCAACAGTAGCACTCTCTGTTGTTTATGGGATTACAGATTATTTTTATCTTCTTTTTTAAAACGTTTTCTGAGCTGGGCATGGTGGCACATGCCTGTACTTGGGAGGATGAAATAGGAGGATCACAGGTTCAAGGGCAGCCTCAGCATCTTAGTGACATTAATGAGACCCTGTTTCAAAATAAAAAATAAAAAGGTCTGGGGTATAGCTCTAGGGTAGAATGCCCCTCTGAGTTCAATCCCTAGTACCACAAAAAACTTTTCCGTGTTTTCCAGATTTTCTATAATGAGCAGGTACATATTTTATAGCCAACAAAAGTTATTGAAAAAGAAACATGAAGAAAAAAAAAACAGAGATCATGGGATCTGCCTGACCTTCCTTTCCTATATAATCAAGAAAGCCTGGAGGGAGAATTATGAGGAGTAGTTTCCAGGAAACCTCCTCTAGATGCAAATCCCAGACCCAGATGCAAGGCACCTTTTTTCAAGTAAAAAATATTGTTTAAACTGTAGGTGTTTTTTAAAAGCCAAGGGTGGGAGGAAAGAATGGTTTTGTTTCAGTGGAGCAATACTGCCACCAAAAGAAAAATATTAAAGAAAACGTCATGACCGGGGGAAAAAGAACAAAGAGAGAAAAGTGGAAGGGAGGAGATAAAAGAAAGGAAAAGCCAGGCATGGTAGTGCACGCCTGTAATCCCAGTACTTGGAAGGCTGAGACCAGGAGGGTTGCAGGTTCAAGGCCAGCCTCAGCAACTTAGCGAGATCCTCAGAAATTTAGTGAGACTCTGTTTCAAAATAAAAAAATGAAATAGGGCTGAGGATGTATCTCTGATGTAGAATGCTCCTATGTTCAATCCCCAGTACCATGAAAGAAGAAAGGGGATTTTTATATGTAGACTGATTTCCTGCTTTTGCCAAAATCACTCAGTGGGGGTCATAAGAGAACCAGTCTTCCTCCCTTCAGTAGTCAGCATGCTTCTGTGAGTCTCAGGTTCAATCCTGTCTATCATCAGCCTTAGTGGCTATCTGACTGCTTTCACTATCAATACCCCACCTTGTATGGCAGAGAGTAGAACAGGAGTCCACTGGTTGGAGTAGAACAGGGTAGTAAATACAAGACTTTGCCTTGTACTCAGTGCCATGCTGGTGAAAGATAACACTGGAGATGTTAATGGCCTCACCCCTAGACCAGTGTCTGCAAATAAAACCCTGGAATAGCTCTTGTGATACCTGGAAACACACAGCCTTGGACTAGTTAACTTCTATTTCAGCTAACATCGCCTGTGGCTGGTTATGGTGGTCTTGGGCCATGAGTCTGCCTCAGCAGTAGGCAATCCATAGCAGTGTGGGCGTTGGTCCAGTGCTGTGCTGCTCTAGGCAGGCTGAGAGCTCAGGGTGTGACGCAGCAATACAGTGTTTATAACCACAGAAATGTCATAGGAGGCTGGGGCTGGTCTCTCCATGGTGATTTTACCTAGAGCCAGGAAAATTATTGCAGTGTCTGACTACGAGTTGGTGACTGTGAACGAGGCCTTTGGACCTCCCTCAATTCCAAGAAGAGGTTTGTGGGGTTGGAGTATCTTTTTTAGGTGCTCATGCATGTTTGGGCTAAATCTGGGCTTGGGTTGCCCTCTAGTGATAAAATAATAACAACACACCAACAGAGGACTCGGCAAATCTGAATTTAGGGCATAATCTAGTGCTGAAATAGCAGAAATGAATTCAGGCTCAGAATGAAATAGGAATCAGTAGCAAAATAGATCAAACAGAAGGGGGAATTAGTGAGCTTAAAGATAGACTAGTTAAAAATACATATTTGTAGAGGAAAAGAGAAAAAGAATTAAGAGGACAAAGAAAGCTTATGGATTGGGGGAGGGCTTATAAAGGCACTCAACCACCTGGCTAGCATAGGTCCAGTGGTTAAGTCCCCAGGTACTGGCCTAGGGGCAGGAATGGAGGCACTCTGCCTAGCACTGGGTTTCACTGGCCCAGTACTAGATATCCAGTCTTATTTTTTATTTTGAGACAGGGTCTTGCTAAGTTTTCCAGGCTGGCCTGGAACTTGCAATTATCTACTGAAGATTGAGAATATAAGGCACATCCTTTTTCATGATGGTGTTTTCCTTAAACTTCTAGCCTTCCACATTTTTTTGACACTGAAGCACTAATTGCTTAGTATAGAAACAATTTGTGAATGCATTATCCATGGAAATAACAGAATTTGGAAGCTCCCTTCATTTACTTTTCAGGTTCAAGAGTGGTAATAGATCCTATAAAGGTTTAGATCTGGAATGTTCCCCAAAGCCCCATGTATTGCTCAGAGATAGGGCTCTTAGAAAGTGACTGGATCATGATTGGCTCTGATCTCATCAGAGGATTAATCCATTGATGGGTTCATAACTGATGGCATTATTGGGGAATGGTGGAAACTTTAAGAGGTGGAACGTACCTGGAGGAAGTAGGTCACTTGCGGCATGCTCTGGTATGGTATAGCATGTTCTTAGTCTCTCTCTCTCTCTCTCTCTCTCTCCACACACACACACACACACACACACACACACACACACACACACACACACACACACACACACACAGAAATGGCTGTCATGAGGTAAGGAGCTTTGTTCTAGCATATCCTCCCCAGCATGATGCTCTGCCTCGCTGCAGGCCCAGAAAAAAATGGAGCCAAGTAATCATAGACTGAAACCATGAGCCAAAAATAAATCTGTCCTTCTTTAAGTCATTTTTCTCAGATATTTTGTCACAACAACAAAAAGCAACTGATATATCAGAGATCAACAAAAATTTTGATCCAAGCCGGGCGTGGTGGCGCATGCTTGTAATCCCAGCATTTGGGAGGCTGAGAACTCGGAGGATCTGAGTTCGAGGCCAGCCTCAACTGCTTAGTGAGACACTCCACAACTTAGTGAGACCCTGTTTCAAAATAAAGAATAAAAAGTAGGGCTGGGGGTGTAGCTCAGAGGTAGAATGCCCCTGAGTTCAATTCCCAGTACCACCACCAAAAAAAAATTTTTGATCCAGGAGTCCTCCAAACCAGATTATTAGTTAATATCTGGCTGACTGCTTCTCATATAAGATAGGACCTGTGAGATGCAAACCTAGTTTAAAGTCTTGAGTGCTATGATTTTAGCTTCCTTTCGTTCTCCTTAACATAATTCTTCCTTTTACTTTCCCCATGTAATAGTGTGAGGAAATCCTACAATGATTCCATTGCAATGCATATGTTTAGGAGACCATACATTTTTCCTGGTCATTTTCTAGGAACGAAATTGTGAAGTTCTTTTATTTATTATTTTCTGGTACTGGGGATTGAACTCAGGGGCATTCTACCTCCAAGCTACATCCCAAGTCCTATTTTATTTTGAAGCAGGATCTTACTAAGATGTCTGATGGTCTTGCTAAATTTCTGAGCTGGCCTTGAATCTGTGGTCCTCCTGTCCCAGCCTCCCAAGTACTGGGATTACAGGCATGCACAGCCATGTCTGGAAGAAATGTGCAATTCTTGCTGAGAGGTGTTTTTCCTATATAACTGTTAGAGGGGAGTACAAAAGGGTTTGGCATAAAGAAGTCATTGGTTCCTTGGACATTTTTGAAAATAAGCCCACCACTTAAATATGTTTATATTTGCTTTTGAGAAATCACTAATGGCTTTTGCCACTTATTGTTTAGCTCAAGCTGGCACTGACAAGATATAAAGTTTTCTTAGAAAGATTTTGGCATTTAACTAAAGGAATATAGTCAATCTAGTAATATTTTAATTCACCCCTACAAAATAAAATTACCAAAAATTCTGTTTAAAATGCCTGAGGACAATCTCATTATATACTTACACTTTTGACACATCCTACCAAGACAGGACATTATCTTTTCTAATGTTTTCAAATTATTGGGACTATGGTATTGCATTTATGTGAAATAATGAACTAACACTTCCAATTTCTGGCATTATTCAACACTCAATTAACAAAGGAACTGTTAACACAGTTGGTTTATTTTCATCAGTTTTTATATCTATGGGGGTAGGGGAACAGCTTTTAAAATTAATTGGGTTACATAGTTTAATCATTTCCATTTCACCTAAAGTGATTTTTTGCCATTTATTCAAACTCAAAAATCAGTCTTTTGCCACTGAAAATATTTAGTGGTCCCATAAGTTCTGAAAGGAAGAGCCAATATTTGCACTTATCTCTGTCTCCCACAAAAACCTGAATCCTTTCCCACTTTTGATGTTTGTTTTCATGACAAGTAGAATTTGCTAGAGTACCTATATTTATCTGTTTGTTTTTGTGCTGGGGATCAAATCCAGAGAATTGTCCATGCTAAGCACATGCTCTGCCACTGAGCTATGCCTCAGCCTCTCCCTGTATTTTTGTTTGTTTTCATTCCTATTATATTTTATTCACATAATGATTTTCTCTTTTGAAAAGCAAATAATTTGACACATTAGCTAAGTATTGACCTGAGACTGTAAACTTTAGTGTATGTCAAAATTACAAATTACAAATGGAAAGGAAAAATATGGTTTAAATATCTTGACTCTTTTTTTCTTCAGTGATTGTATTTTCTCCTAAGTCTCTTTCTCTCAACTGATATTTTTTGCTTAAGCAATAATTTCTTAGCACAGAAGGAATTAATTGGTTTATCGACCATAGAAATAACTGAAAATTAGACTTCATGATCCTCCTCTGCTTCCTTTAAGCATAGAAACCATTGAATGTATAAGTCTTCTGCTATTAATATCTTTGGGTTACTGTATTATCTCTGTCCACTTATCCTGACACACTGGTCACACCATTGTAAACAGTTTAAGTTTGAGTGTGCTTTCCGCTTCCTGCTGAAATTCTGACTGATAAACATAAGCTTATGCATATGTCCACTACACATACATAAAACAGAGATACACATCCATTCACAGATTCACATATATATTTTGAAACTAATGGTATCTTATTATATGAGTTGTTTTTCTTTTATATTTTTCTGCTTTTATTATTTTTTGCTGAGCATTACCCTCTATAATCAGTTCCACATATAAGGAAAATGATCATGTGCTTATCTTTTTAAACATATTCTATGGTTAAAAACTTATACAAGCCGGGCGTGGTGGCTCACGCTTGTAATCCCAGCATTCGGGAGGCTGAAACCGGAGGATCCGGGTTCGCGGCCAGCCTCAGCTACCTAGTGAGGCATTCCGCAACTTAGTGAGACTCGGTTTCAAAATAAAGAATAAAAAATAGGGCTGGGGGTATAGCTCGGAGGTAGAATGCCCCTGAGTTCAATCCCCAGTACCG
>PVLC010008391.1:0-26725 GCA_004027655.1 Graphiurus murinus | reverse complement strand
CTTATACAAATACAAACATATAGGGTAGAACCATTTTGTCATAGCTTTTTTATAAAAATTCTGTGGGATTTTGTATATTTTTTTCTTATAGTCCATTGTGAAAATCTAAGTCAACTTATATAGGTCTTTTTAACTTTTAATAACTGACTGCTTCAATAGCCTATGATATGAATGTATTATCACCTAGTCATTGATCTTCTACTAAAGAGCAATAATTTTATCTGTGTCTTCTTGCATCTTATACAATGTTGCAAGCATTTTTATATCCCAATCAATGGTGTTTATATTTTAGAATTTCATTTTTTCTTTCCTTTTTTGTGTGTGTAGTACTAAGGATTGAACCCAAGGGCATTGCTCCTCCAAGCTACACCCCCAGCCATTTTATTTTTTATTTTGAAACAGTGTTTTGCTAAGCTGTTGAGGGTCTCATTAAGTTACTGAGACTGGCCTCAAAGCTGCAATTCTCCTGTATCAGCCTCCCAAGGACCAGCATTACAGGCATGTGTCAAAGGTTCCATTTGTAAAAGCGGATTTTCTGGGTCAAAGTGTGTGTGTGTGTGTGTGTGTGTGTGTGTGTGTGTGTGTGTGTGTGTGTGTGTGTGTGTGTAGTGTGTGTATGTGTATGTATACACACATATATAAACATCACCATATTGCTCTACAGTAAAGAAATCCCACCCTTCTAAAAGCAACATGGAATTTCATTTTCCTTTAATCCATACCAGCACTAGTTATTATCACATTTTAAATATTTTTTTATTCAGGATGGTTATGATACAACACTACAAATGATGTGACCTCACAAAATAAAATGAGCTGGATGTGATGGTGCATGCCTATAATCTCAATACTTGGAAGGCTAAGATATGAGTATCACAGGCTTGAGGCCAGCCTCAGCAACTTAGTGACAGTCTGTTTCAAAATAAAAAATAAAAGGGCTAGAGGGTGTAGCTTGGAGGTAGAATTCCCCTGGGTTAAATCCTCAGTACCAAACAAACAAACAAAAACAAGAGTAGAATATATGAATAAACTAGAACTACACAAACACCTTTATTTTCACCAACACTAAAGGCCCAGAAGCTATGAAAGAAAAATATATGTTTATATAAATATATGTATATGCATGTAACAGGTAACTGGAAATTATATAGATAGATTTAATTAAATACACATTGAAAGCTTTTCTAAGACAGACATTATCATAATCAAAGTCATAGGTCAAAAGTTGAATTTAAAAATAATATGACATTCATAGAACAAATAAAAGGTTACTTTTTCTTATATTCAAAGACCTTTTACAAATTGATAAAACTAATATAAGCAGCATAGAGAGATACCGAGAAACAGTCTATAGTGTTGTTGTAGACCAATTTGTTGATTTATTCTTTTTTTTTTTTGGTACTGGGGATTGAACTCAGGGGCATTCTACCTCCGAGCTATACCCCCAGCCCTACTTTTTATTCTTTATTTTGAAACCGAGTCTCACTAAGTTGCAGAGTACCTCACTAGGTAGCTGAGGCTGGCCGCGAACCCGGATCCTCTGGTCTCAGCCTCCCGAATGCTGGGATTATAAGCATGCGCCACCACGCCCAGCTTGTTGATTTATTCTGACACGTGTCTTAACACTTCTTAAGAAATTATTCTAAAGGTATGGTCATGAATATTTTTCCATCTAGTTAACTATAAAATATTTTGTACTTTGAATTCTTATGTTTACATATTTATCCCATTCAAAATGTATATTTTTGTATCACATAAAGTAAGGCTGCATTTTTTACCCAAATGGAAAATCACTTGCTCTGTTTACAAAATTCATGCCACCATTTTGAGGGGAAAGTTACATGGGCTGCAAGTCACTAGATACTTGGTATACTGGATTTTATTACATAAGGGAAAACATTTTGCATTATAATCAAAGAATAGCTTCTGTTCATGGTGTTAGGTTTTCAGATTTTTTAAGGGTATGAATTTGTGTCTGTGTTTCAGGACTCAAAGAGTGTGAATGGGTTATAGTTCCCAGATTATTTGTCCTCCAGACATGTTCTCAAAGCAAAATGTTGATTTGCATGAGAGTTTGAATTTAAGTGGGAATCAGTGCTCTCTGTCTAATATCCTAGTCCAAGAAAATACCAAGTGTTTGTGTTTCCTATGTCCCAAATTTGCATGGAGTTCTGCATCACCAGTAGTTTCTTTACTTTCAAGAATTCCATAGACTTGGTAAAGAGAATCAGAAAATCAGGGCCAAGCATGGTGGCACATTCCTGTAATGCCAGTACTTAAGAGGCGGAGACAGGAGGATCACAGGTTCAAGGCCAACCTCAGCAACTTAGCAAGACCCTCAGCAATTTATCAAGATACACTTTCAAAAATAAAATTAAGCCAGGGGTGGTGGTCCATGCTTGTAATCCCAGTACTTGGGAGGCTGAGACAGGAGGATCGCAGGTTCATGCCCAGCCTCAGCTACTTAGTGAGGCCCTCTGCAACTTAGTGAGACCCTGTTTCAAAATAAAGAACAAAAAATAGGGCTGGGAGTGTAGCTCAGAGGTAGAATGCCCCTTCCCCTGGGTTCAATCCTTAGTACCACACACACACAAAAATTAAATTAAATTAAATTGGGCTGGGGGTGTGGCTTGGTGTTAGAATGCCCCTGGGTTCCATCCTCAGTACTCCCCCCCAAATTGGTTTTACTTAAAAGTACATATAATTCTAATGGCATTACTTTCTTTTCCAATACTAGGGATTGAACCCAGGGGCATTCTACCTCCAAGCTATACCCCCAGTCCTATTTTTATTCTTTATTTTGAAACAGGGTCTCAGTTGCGGAGAGCCTCACTAAGTAGCTGAGGCTGGCCAGGAACCCAGATCCTCCGGTCTCAGCCTCCAAAGTACTAGGATTACAAGCATGCGCCACCACACCTGACTTAGGACAATACTTTTAAAGAGACATTTATTATTTTAAAAATTCTTTCAAGGGTACATCATCAAGATGGTGGAATAAGACTCCCCAGCACTTGTACCCCAATAGAAACATCAAACAACTAACCACACATAAATATACTTTAACATCAGGTGAAATTATAGCACCTAAGTGTAGCTCAAAAGTAAAAAAGGATGCACTGAAAATATATATCTACTTCCCTACCCCTAGGCAGCAACATGGGGAGAGAGATTTGCTCTGCATTGGAGAAAGGAGAGAGAAGTGAACACTGGACTTTGTCTTGAACCCCCAGATAACATGAAAACCAGATATACCTTCAGATAACATAAAAAATCAGCAGATTGTTCTTTTTGAAATCAGCAAGTGTTTAATTCTCAAAGGTATTCAAAGTCTCAAAGGAAGTAAATGAAAATCACCTGCCTTTGTAGTTGTTAGCTGATTACTTTGCTGCTGATAAGAATATGAAGTTTTTTCTGTGAAATTTTCTGGGATGCATAATATTGGAAATTTTCTTTAGCTTTTCATTTTAACCATGGAAGGCACTACACAGATATTTGCGATATCATCATAGTAATAGGTTTTCTTTAATAATTTGTCCGTTACCCGTATGCCAGAGATACTTTGCAGGCCCAGTTTTAGAGGCAGCAGTGTCAGAGAAAAGTGGAGAGATGCACTTGGAGGCAGCTTTCCGAGATACTTTCCTGAACTTCCACACCAACGAACAGAAGCCCCATCACACATTCTCAAAACCAATTTCACTTTCTTATCACTATAGTTTGTTATCTTGCAGGTAATATGAAAAGGCTCTTCTAGAATTACAGTATCTGGGATTTCCTCCAAAGACAGTTTTATATTTTCATAACCTGTAGCCTCTCTTTCAAGTTGGATTGTATGTAGAAATGCTATTTCACCTAGATTTCTTTTCCATATTATATCCAATTTTCCCACTTCCATTAGTCCCCTAACGGTACTAGCTTTCTCTGAATATTCTGGCTTGAGTTGAAGATGGTATAAGTACTGGCGTCCTTCTGTTGACTGCAGAAATGTTCTTGTTCCAAAGGTACATTCATCTTCTCCATTCTGGTTGACAGTATTTAATTCTGCCCCAGCATACATTTCAGATGGCTCTAAGGAAACTTGTTTAATAAACACAGTTGAAGATGAGATATTCTGAATCTGGACTTCAAGATATAAGTCACTCATCTCTGAATTATAAAATTTAGTTTTAATGTCCAATGGTGAAAAGAAAGAAAATAAGCACAGTTTCCTTAAAAACATCCTTTCTCCACGCTGAGTTGAATAGATACTGAATCCACAGGGACAATTCTTCTAACATTCTTTACTTTGTCATGAATGACATCATCAATACAATTGGCTCCAAGTTCTGTCACTGTTGCCATGGAGACCAAAAGATGTAAGGGCTAAATACTGGTCTGAAGATCAGCATTTTTACTATTATTTTTACAACTTGGTTGCTATCACTGGGAATTCTCATATAACTTTAATTTTTCCCTTCTCTCAGAAATGTAGTTATGAAGATGATGGTGATGTCAAACGTTCCCTAAAACATTAGCATTTCTGGTGGAACGCCACTTCTCATGAGCTGCTTAGATAAATTAGCAAGTGAGTCACAATCTTCACATGTGACTGGAAATCAGTGAAGAATTTGTGCTTAGCAGACAGCCATCACTGAGTGTTAGAAGGATTCATGTCTACATGGATTCCCTTCTATTTGGACTATAATTTTGCCACATTGTTTGATACCTCTAGGAATTAGCTCTGGGAGGGGCTTCTCTTAGGAAGACCAGCAAGGCCTCAAGAGATCAAAGAGTCATAAAATACAAACATTATCTGGGCATGATGGCCCATGCCTGTAATCTCAGTACTCAGTACCCACAAGTCTAAAACAGGAGGATTGCAGGTTCAAGGCCACCAAAACTCGGCAAGGTTCTCAGCAACTTATCAAGATTATTTTAAAATAAAAAAGGAGTCAGGTGTGGTGGCGCACGCTTGTAATCCCAGCACTTGGGAGGCTGAGACAAGAGGATCTGGGTTCGAGGTCAGCCTCAGCTACCTAGTGAGGCCCTCCGCAACTTAGTGAGACCCTGTTTCAAAATAAAGAATAAAAAATAAGGCTGGGGGTGTAGCTTGGAAGTAGAATGCCCCTGAGTTCAATCCCCAGTACCAAAAAAAAAAAAAAAAAAAGAATAAAAAAGGGCTAGGAGTGTAGCTTGGAGATAGAATTCCCTTGGGTTCAATTCCTAGTACCCAAAAATATGAACAAACTTTAACAAAACACAATTAATATACTTACTGGGTATGGTCACTGGAAAGTACTGGAATTACAGGCATGAGCCACATGCCCAGATCATAGAATGTCTTAAACTCTTGGCTTTGGCCATTTCTCCATCTAGATGGAAGTGAATAAGCAGGTATACTGCTCCAAGTTCTACGCACTAAGAAAAATGTAGGGGTTTGGTCAAGATGGCAGACTGGATAGACTCAAAGCAAGGGGCTCGGCTTGGCAAGAAAATTGACCAAAAGAAGTCTCCCTTAGCCTTTCTGAGGTAAGCGAATGGGGAGGAAACAAATAACAACTTTTTATCATCTATGACAGAGTGAACAATCTCTACTTCATAGAAATAGTGCATTTAGATATAAGGAGCAGCTGACAGGAATAGGGCAGGCCATAGGGAGGGCTGGAAGTCACAGAGAGGGGTGGTGGGCGGTGACTTATAGAACAATTTCCCCAACCACTTTCTGTGCTAGTGCGCTGCCCAGAAGTGTCAGTGCTAGCAGGGCGGACAAAGCTCACGCATGCGACCCAGCCTGCTCCCACCAATGCCGCAGGAGCACGCACTGCCCCCTAGCATCAGGACTTGTACCACAGAGTGGCATGGGGTCCAACATCTCCACAAAAACAGCTTCACCAGAAGTGGGGTGGACCCAAATTGAGCCTGGCACCGGTGCTCCCCAGAAAGCGTGCACACCGGCCCCACTGCCCAGCTGAACCGGCCTGGAGCGCTACCCCTCACCATGACCGCAGAAGGAGTGTCAGCCTGTGCTGCCATGGCCAGCTGACTGCGCAGGTCTGAGACATTCCAGTCAGCAAAGGCTGCACAGCCTGGTGACATAGTAAGGGCTGCATGCTCACTATGGAGCCCCTAATTTGGTTCTGCAGAAGGGGCATGGCGCCCCCATCCAGTCCTGAGGTCCTTCCCCCTCCCAGATGCCTCCTGCTGAAATGGACTTGGGCCAGCCAGGTTCTTGGGTGCAGTGTGGAGCCCCGCCCACTGCCACCCATCAGGTTCCAGCAGAAGCAGGGCTGAAAGGAGCAGTGAAGAGATCCCCTGCCTCCAAGAGTGCTCTTGTAGCCAAACCAGAGACCCCTTCCCTCCCTCCTCTAGCACCAATGTACATCTACCTTGAGGAGGCACTGAGAATAGCCTTGCCCACCCCAACTGCATGGAGAACAATCCACACAGTCCAGATCTCAAACTGCCTTGGGAACGCCAAAACTAATAAATATCACCACTGGCACAGCCTAGCCACAGCCACCAAGTCAGAGCCAAAGGTCTGGCTTTGCCAAAGAGCGCATCCCAGAGGTAGCACAAGGAGAAGCACTAGCAGAACCCTAGACCCAGAGGCATCTTCCACCAGGATCCGTTAGCAGGCTCTCCTTGCAAAATGGTACAGCTTCTGTTACTGGACCCACTGGCAACAACTCAAGCCCAAGTTACAAGGGGACCAAGTCAAGTGGCAGAGAGATTGAGAACCACTGCACCAACAAGGTCCACCCACCTCAGACCCTGTTCTGAGGGGGTCTGTACAGTCTGAGAAGTGTCTACAGGTTCTTGCTCTCTAGCACACCCCTCCCTGAACACAACAAAAGGGGAGTGGAATCCAACATAAGCATGGCCCCCAGTGCGCTCTTAGGTCATGCAATAAGGATCACTGGGTCAACTGACAGGGAGAGAATCTTCTCCCTCCCCCACTCAATATAGCATCAAAGTTACCTGGTGCAGGAAAGAATTCACAAATCTCAAACTAAACCAGAAAGGAGTTGAGAGAAGACTCAAATGAGTTCAAATTGACCCGCCTGGATCCCGCTTGTTAAAGGAACAGTAGCCCATAACCATTTAGAACAGAAGAGGATTCCTTTTTTGAAACTTCACTACCAACAAAATCAAATCTCTAGTCTAAGATGATAAATAAAAAAGAAAGATTCATCTCCCTTAAAATTTGTATTAATTTTAAAAATCTTTTTATCTATTTTTAAATTAAATTTCCCATCATTTTTCTTCTGTTTTTAGTTTTTCCTCTCTAATAAACACTCTTATTTCTCTGTTATTGTTGGTGTTTTTTGGGGGGGGGTCTCTCTTCTGCTTTCACCATTTTGAGGTTTGATTGATCTCTTTCTTCTTTTCCCCTTTCATATACTTTAATATCTAACATTCATTTTTAATCCATTTAGTTTGAGTTTGTACTCTAGGGTTTTTTCCTTTTCTTTTTGTTCTGTTTGTTTATGTGCTACTAGGCTTGTCCAAGGTTTCTTCCCTTTCTAAATAGGTCTGTCTATAGGTTAGTCTGCTCCATTATAAGTTAGATAGAACAAACATACATAAGAAAGGTAAAGACTTTTCTCTCCTGTTCTGACTCCTTTCTATTTTGGACTGTCCCAGTTATACTATAGTCTCCCTAACCATCACTCTATAAAATAACAGACACAAACGTCCCAACCTGGAGTGAAAATGCTGAACTTCAAAGATAGGACATCAAGAAACAAATACTCTTTAATCAGTTCCACCAAATACAGAACAGGCCAGAGGAGAATCCACCAAATTTCTCCCTTTTGGAATACTCATGTTTACTCTGTGCATTCTACATTGGATGTAAGTAACTTGCTTTTTCTTTTTACAGGAACTCACAGCCAACAGTTTACCTTGAGTCACAGAGAAGACTTTGGACATTGGATTTTTGAGTGATTCTGGAACTTTTAAGACTATGGAAACTCTTGGAAATGGATTAAATGCATTTTGCATTGTGAAATGGCCATGATGTCTAGGGAGGGTAGGGGTGGAGTGTAATGGTTTGGATTTAGAATGTCCTCCTAGCCCTCATGAAAGCAAAGTAGCAATGTTAGAAGCAGGGTTTTGTTGCTAAGGAGGGGTCCCTGGGTGTGTGGCTTTGGGGATGATATATGGTTATCTCCTCTCATTGCTCATTCTCTGATTCCAGCCTCCAGGATATGAGAGCAGAGCCCATGTGCTTTCCTGCTCTCTGCTTCCTGCCACCACTTCCTGACTAACCATGGACTGAGCCACTAAATCTCCAAAAACTGTGAGCAAATAAATCTTCCTTACTCTATGTTTTTTATTTTGGATTATAGCAGTGAGAATGTTAACTGAGACAAAAGGGCTGGGAGTATATTTCAGAGGTAGAAAGCTCCTGGATTCAATCTTTAGTACCACTGAAGAGGAGGAGGAGGAGGAGGAGGAGGAGGAGGAGGAGGAGGAGGAGAAGAAGGAGGAGGAGGAGAAGGGAAGGAGGAGAAGAAAGAGAATCCAGTGTACACAGGACAAGAAGATTGACCTAGTGGAGGAGTAAAGAATCAATATTGAGCAGATATTGAAAAAGTTTAAGCTGAGTGTGGTGGTGAAGATCTGTAATCCCAGTATGTGCGAGGCTGAAATAGGAGGTTTCCAAGTTCAAGAACTGCCTCAGCAATGTAGCAAGACTCTCAGTAACCTAGCAAGACTTTTTTCCAAAACAAAATATAAAATAGGACTGGAAGTATAGCTCAGAGGTCAAATGCCCCTAGGTTTCCCTATACCACCTCCCAAAAAGAAAAAGTTTATCTCACAAATACAGATGTGGAACTGGATTTTAAGATATTTCTTAAGCTGGAATTAGTGATACACACCTGTTGCCCCAGTATGTGGAAAGCTGAAACAGGAGACTTGCAGATACAAGGGCAGACTCAGCAACATAGCCAGTTCAAAATGTCCTTGGTTTCTATTCCCATTAAAAAAGGATATGCTAGCCGGGCGTGGTGGCGCACGCTTGTAATCCCAGCATTTGGGAGGCTGAGACCGGAGGATCCGGGTTCGAGGCCAGCCTCAGCTATCTAGTGAGGCACTCCGAAACTTAGTGAGACTCGGTTTCAAAATAAAGTAAAAAATAGGGCTGGGAGTATAGCTTGGAGGTAGAATGCCCCTGAGTTCAATTCCCAGTACCGCAAAAAAAAAAAAAAAAAAAAAAAAAAAAGGATATGCTGTACACAGAACAAGAAGACTGACCAGGTAGAGTATATGTTCATATGAGTAATGTGCTAATTTCAGATTGTGGAAATGGATATTATCTTATTTACTTGCATTTTCCTACTGGGGTTTGAAGTCATCATCATTATACCTCACAGTTACACCCCAGAAATATACAGTTTTTAAAACTGTATGTTGCTGTTATTGAGGTTGGTTTGCAACCTGCCATCCTCTTAACCTGTCAAATACTGAGATTAAAGGATTGGGTCACAACACCTGAGTATAATTGGATTTTAAAAGTAGATCTAAACCAAGTTCCATAAATTATGGTTGTAATCAAGGTACTTGGGGATGAGGGAGGCAGGAGGATAGCAGGTTGGAGTCCAGCCTCAGATACTTAGGGAGATCTTGCTTCAAAATAACAAATTAGGGGTTCGCGGCCAGCCTCAGCTACCTAGTGAGGCACTCCGCAACTTAGTGAGACTCGGTTTCAAAATAAAGAATAAAAAACAGGGCTGGGGGTATAGCTCGGAGGTAGAACGCCCCTGAGTTCAATCCCCAGTACCAAAAAAAAAAAAAAGTGCTTAGGTGGAGCTTGGAGACAGAATGTGCCTGGGAGTTAATTCCTAGTACAAAAAAAATTAAATTAAAATTAAAAACTATAAAAGGGATGGGGTTGTCGCTCAGAGTTAGACTGACCCTCTGTTTAATTGTATAAAAATGTAATCCCCATTATAAAAAAGTATACAATGTATACAGGACAAGAAGAGTGACCTAGTAGAGTGAAGAAACAATGTTGGACAAATATTGAAAAGGATTATACCAGAAATATGAAACCAAGTTAAGATTGTAAAAGTGGATATTAAAAGGGCTCTTAAGTCAGGCTTCATGAAACACATCTGTTATCCCAAAACATGGTAGGCTGATACAGGAATATCCCAGGCACAAAGTCAGATCCAGCACCACAGCCAGACCCTATATCAAAATAAAAAAATAAAGGATTTAGGTTGTAGCTGCAAGGTAAAGTGCCCGTTTCAATCCCCCTAACAAAAAAATACAAAAAACAAACAAACAAAAAATGCTGTACACAGTGTAAGAAGGTGAACCTAATAGAGTATAAATTTATATCAGCTACATGGAATTAATCTCAGACCGTGCAAATGGATATTATTTCATTTACTTGTGTTTTGTTACTGTGGCTTGCAGCCAGAGGTGTTTTACTTTGGAGCTACAACCCAAGATATGTATAGTTTTGTTTTTTGCTTTTTGTACCTGGTTCTCAAAGCCAGGTGTGGTGGCCCACACCTATAATCCCTATATGTGAGAGGCTAAGACAGAAGGATTGCAGGTACAAGGCATTGAAGAAATGTTCAGGAGATATTTTAAAAGTTTATATCACAATCCCCATTATAAAAACATATTTTAAAATCCAGTGTATACAAGAAAAGAATACTGACCTAGTGAACTGAAGAAACAATGTTGAGAAGATATGGGAAAAGTTTATATCACAAATATGACACCAATTTAATATTGTGGAACTGGATATTAAAGTACTCTCATTAGACTTTCTCTTTATATTCTTCATGGTTTCCTTTGTTACACTGAAGCTTTTTAATTTAATACCATCCCATTTATTTATTTATTTATTTATTTATTTATTTATTTATTTATTTATTTATTGCGGTATTGGGGATGGAACCTGGGGGCATTCTGCCTCCGAGCTATACCCGCAGTCAGTCCTATTTTTTATTCTTTATTTTGAAACCGGGTCTCACTAAGTTGCGGAGTGCCTCACTAGGTAGCTGAGGCTGGCCGAGAACCCGGATCCTCCGGTCTCAGCCTCCGAATGCTGGGATTACAAGCGCGTGCCACCACGCACAGCTTACCTTCCCATCTATTAATTCTCATTTTAATTTCCTGAGCTTTTAGGGTCTTATTGAAGAAGTTTCTACCAGTGCCTATATGTTAGAGTGTGGATGTTATGCCCTCTTTTAGTGATTGCAAAGTTTCTATTCTAATTCTATGTTTTCTATCTGTCTTGAGTTGATATGTACAGGATGAGAGGTTGGGGGTTAATTCCATTCTTCTACAAATGGATAACCAGTTTCCCCAATATCATTTGTTGAAGAGGTTTTTTTTTTCTCCAGGGTACACTTTTGGCACCTTTACAAAAAAAATCAACTGGCTATAAATATGAGGATTTGTTTCTGAATCTCCTATTCTCTTTCATTGGTCTATATGTATGTTTTGTGCCAGAATCATTCTGTTTTTACTTCTATAACTCTGTAGTATAATTTGAAATCAAGTATTGTGATCCCTCTAGCACAGTTCTTATTGCTGAGAATTGCTTTAGGTATACTGGGTCTTTTGTTTTTTCATAAATGAATTTTAGAGCTAATTTCTATAAATCTGTGAAGATGGCATTGAATGTGTAGATTGTTTTTGGTAGAGTGGCCATTTTGGTAATATTTATTCTGCCTATCAAGAGTATGGGAGATCTTTCCATCATCTAAGATCTTCTTCAATTTCTTTGTTATAATTTTCATTGTAGAGGTCTTTTACCTCCTTGTTTAAATTTATTTCTAAGTTTTTGTTGTTGTTGTTGCTGTTGTTGTTGAGACTATTGTGAATGGAATTGTTTTCTGGATTTCTTTTTCAGTGGATTCATTATTGGTGTGTAGACATGCCATGCCGGGCATGGTGGTGCACACTTGCACTTGGGAGACTGAGACAGGAGGCTTCCAGGTTCTCGGCCAGCTTCAGCTACTTAGTGAGGACCTCCGCAACTTAATGAGACCCCAGGTCAAAATAAAAAATAAAATAGGTCTGGGGGTGTAGCTCAGAGGTAGAATACCCCTGTTTCACCCCCAGTACTGCAAAAAAGAAAGAAAGAAAGAAAGAGAGAGAGAGAGAGAGAGAGAGAGAGAGAGAGAGAGAAAGAAAGAAAGAAAGGAAGGAAAAGAAAAGAAAGGCTAATTATTTTTCCAAGTTGATTTTGTATCCAGCTACACTGCTGAATTTGTTTATAAACTATAGAAGTCTTGTGGTTGAGATTTTTGGTCTTGAGTAAAGGATCATGTCAACAGCAAACAAAGATAATTACAATTCTTCTTTCCTTATTTGTATTCCTTTAATTCTCTTCTCCTATCTTATTGCTGTGGTTAGAGTTTCAAGTATTATATTGAATAGGAATGGTTATATTTGGCATCCTTGTCCTGTTCCTGATCTTAAGAGAAATTCTTTCAGTTTTTCCTCATTCATTGTGATGCTGGCCTTGGGTTTATTATATATAGCCTTTATGATGTTGAGGTAGATTCCTTCTATCCCTAATTTCTTCAGAGCTTTTATGATGAAAGTCTGATGGATTTTGTCAAATGCTTTTTCTGAATCTATTGAGGTGATCATGTGATCTTCTTAGTTCAATAAATGTAGTAGATTACATTTATTGATTTGCCTATGTCAAAATAACCTTGCATCCCTGGGATGAAGCCTACTTGGTTATGATGATAAACTATTTTCTTGATGTAGTTTTGAATGCAAATTGCTAGTAGCTTATTAAGAATTTTTACATCTATGTTCATCAATTATATTGGTCTATACTTTTCTAGACATCTTTATTTGGTTTTTGGATTAAGGTGATACTGGCTTCATAGAATGAGTTTGGTAGTATTCTATCTTTTTCTATTTCATGGAATAATTTGAGAAGCATTGGGATAGTCTTATAATATTCAGCTGGGAATATGACTACACCTGGATATTTCTTTTATGTAAGACTTTTTATTGTTGTTTCAATCTCTTTGCTTGCTATTGGTCTGTTTAGGTTTTCTCTATCCTCTTGGTTCAATTTAGGTATGTTGCTGGTATCTAGAAATTTGTCAATTTTTTCTAAGTTTTTATTGTAGTATAAGTTTTCAAAATAGTTTCTAATAATTTTCTGCATTTCTACTTACATATGGAGATATCTCCTATTTCATTGCTTATCCTGGAAATTTGGGTCTCTTCTCTCTTTCTTTTGGTTAGGTTTGCTAAGTGTTTATCAATTTTATTTATCTTTTAAAAACCAGATTTTTGTTTTGTTGATCTTTTGAATTTCTTGTTGTTGTTTTCTATTTCATTAATTTCTGCTCTGATTCTGATTATTAACTTCCTTCCATTGGCTTTGGGGTTAGTTTGTTCCTGTTTATCAAGAACCTTGAGGTGCATAATTAGATTGTTTCTTTGGAGTCTGTTTTCCTTGTGTGAGTACTCAATGTTACAATTTTCTCTTAACACCATCTTCAGGTGTTAAGGTGTCCCACAGATTTTCATAAACTGTGTCTCTATTTTCATTTAATTTTAGGAAATTTTCCCTTTATTTTTTTCTCTGATCCAGTTTTTATTTAGTAGTATATCATTCAATCTCCATGTATTTGTGTGATTCCTCTGGATCTTCTTGTTGTTGATCTCTACTTTCAGTCTTTTATGATCTGAAAAGATTCAAGGAATTATATCAACTTTTTGAATTTGCTGGTGCTTGTTTGTGGTCTAAAATATGGTCTATTTTGGAGAATCTTCCATGAGCAGCTGAGAAAAATGTGTATTCAGCTGTTGTTGGGTGGAATATTCTGTAAATGTCTGTTAGGTCAAATTGGTTTATAGTGTTCTTTAGGTCTGAAATGTCTTTACTAATCTTTTGTCTGGAAGACTGATCTAATGGTGTTAGAGGTGTGTTGAAGTCTTCCAGAATTATTGTTTTGGGGTCTGAATCTTCATGTCAATAAGTATTTATTTTATGTAGATAGGTGTGCCAATATTTGGGGCATAAATATTTACTATGGTTATATCTTCATGTTGGATGGTTCCCTCAAACACTCAAGAAAAGAAAAGGTAATAGGTAAAAAAGGATAATAGAGAAACAGATAAAAGGGTAAAGAGAAATCGGCAAAAAGGGTAAAGAAAATAAAAAAGTAAAACCTCAGAAAAAGACAGCAGAGTAATCCGTACATGATCACATCCATACAAAGGAAAAAACTAAAGAGATAAAACCCCAAACAAAACCAAAAAAATGAAAGGAAAAAGACCCTAAAGAACAAAAGCAACAGCCAAACTATAATCACAATAATAAAAAACAACAACAAAACAATTTAGCACTTTGAAAGGGGACTTAGTCTTGTTAGTAGTGAAGTCAAGGAAGGAGTCTTCTGCTCTAGATGATTGTAGGCCTCAATTACCTCTTCATGGTGTAGTCTCTTTCCTTTACCCATTAGCAAGCTTGCATCCAGGAGGGTCAAGTTCCTTTGAACCTTTTTTCAACTCCTTTCTGGTTCAGTTTAAGGTTGCCGAGTCTACTGTCCTCCAGAGAGATTTGCTGATGGTTTGTTGGGGCGGGGAGGGAAAAGTTCCTCTTCCTGCCTGCAGCCACCGCATCCTAGTAGCACCTGAAGCACTCCAGGGCCTGCCCTTCTGGTGGGCTCCACACCCCCTTGGCTGTCTCCAGGAAGGAGGTTCCCTCAAACACTCAAGCATTAGTGACAGGACATGAGGGCACTCCCTGGTGTGCGTGGACCCTGCTTGCACCGGTCAGCACTACTAAGTTTGGCTCTGAAGAGCAACTGGGTCTTCCTAGTGCAGTGGCCCTCAGCCTCACCACAACATGAGTTGAGCCCTGTGTAGCTTGGGTCTGCACTGCTGCCACTGGGTCTGCAGGGGGAGCTAGGCTGCTCTGCTGAGAAGGCCCAAAGGAGGTTCCTGGTCACTGGCGCCCCTAGACCTGGGGTCCCTGCCACAGGCGCTACCCAACAGGGAGACTGGGCCGCTTTGCTCAGGAGGCCTAAAGGTTCTCTTCTTTCCTGCAGTCACTGCTAGACCTGGAGTCAACACCGCAGCCACTGCTATTGCTGCTGCTAGTTCCTAAGGGGGACTGGGCCATGTCCAGAGACACTCCGCAGCATGTACAGGCTGCTGGCAATGATTCTAATGATTCTGCGGGGCAGGGGGAATGCTGGTAGGAAAGCCTACCTTTGTTAGCTCCTGATAGCGCTTTCTGGCCTGCCTGCCGGCCCGCTAATGCTGGCTTCCAGTAGGAACTGGGCTGTATTGATAGGAAGCCCCGAAGGATTTCCCTTCAGAACTAGGCTGCTTCCATCACTGCCTAAGCTCCCGGGACTAGGACCATTCCGCTGACACTGATTCTCGGGAGCAGGGGCTGGGCCCTGCTGGGGTGTGGGGAGGGGGCGCCAGTGCTCGCTCCCAGCAGCACTTTGTGGTCTGCCCCGCTGGTTCCTGGAGCTGTGCTGGTGGGGGAGGGGGGAGGAGGAGCGCACCCCAGGCCTCAATGCCCTACCGGGTTCTGAGGAAATCCCTATGTGCACAGGTCTCACTGACACCGATTCAGCAGCCCAGAAGTGAGCGGTGCTGGTGGGAAGGCCTGCCCACGCCAGCTCTCAGCTGTACTTCGGCCAGCCTGTCCTAGCTCCCAGCAGGAGTTAGACTACCCGATAGGAAAGCCTGAAGGCCCCTCCCCTCAGAGCAGCCCCGCCTCCCCGCAGCCGGCCACTGCAGTTTCCTGTGGTAGGCATCTGGAGATACCAGCCCGCAGCCTGCGCCAGCCCCACTGGTGCTGTCTGCAGGGAGGGAGGAACAGCGCAAAAGCGTTAGTGTTATGGCCCGGGTCTTGGGGCCTCACTTTTGCGGCGGCGCGGGTCACGGAGGTCTGTGGGTCTGAGGATGTAGACTTCTGTCTCCGGTCAGCTCAGACGCCTGGATCTGAGTGTGGCGCCGCCGGACCAGTGGGGGGAAAGGGACCTGCTTTGCGGAGTCTAGGCTGTGCCTGCAGAGGCAAGGATCCTGAATTTTGCAATTAGGGTAGAGTCTGTTGGCAGAGAAGCTCTGAAGCCGGCTCCCCTGGGGCCCGCCCCTTTGCCTGTGGCTGCTCCCTTTATCAAAAAGTCTTTTCTAGGGGTCAGAGTGTTGTGGGATAACACGGTCCCACTCGTAGGTCCTTGGCCTCCGTGATAAAAAGAATTTTAACACTTGCCAGTCAGGAACAAATTTATTCAGGAACAAATTTATTCAGGAAAATAAGGGTACAGGTAAATGGCTTCCAGGATACGAGCAGGAGAGAGAGCTTTTCAGCCTTTCCAGTCCTTATATCGACTTTCCAAGAGGGGGTTGGCACAGAAGAAGTCTGGACCTCCTTCTCACAGGTATAGGTGGTCGTCCAAAAGAGGCTGGGCACAGAAAAAGTTGGATCCTCCTCCTCCTCAAGTTTCAAGACGGATCTGACCTTGACCCTGAATCTCAGGTGTCCTTGGCCCTGAATCTCAGGTGGGGGGCAGGAATTCAGGGGATTAGGGTGTGGGACCTCCTAAGAACTTCCAAGGGGTAGAGTTAGCTTACGAACTCTTCAGATTTTAAAACTATCCTTTTCCTTTCCTTTCCAATGTCTCCTTCCTGCCTAAATTTTATTCCTTTCTACTCTACCTCATCAAGAGTTTGTTAGCTTGGACTAGTTGATAATTCCGTGGTTGTTAGTGGATGCCATATGGGGAAGGTACTTTATTTCAGTTTTCTTACAGGGCTTCCAGGCTTAGTGGCTCTCCTCTGTGCCATCTTGAAACTCATCAACCCCAGATCAGTCTTCTTGTTCTTTGTACAGTATATTCTTTCTTTTTTGGTAATGAGCAAGGTAAAAGCCAAGGACATTTACCTCCCAGCCACACCACAATTATTTTTTTACTATTTTTTTGTTTTGATATAGTCTGGCTATGTTGCTGAGTCTGACCTCCTACTCGCTTTGTTCCTGTTTCAGCCTCCCATATTGTGGGATAAAAGATGTGTTTCACAAAGCCCAACTTAAAGAGTCCTTTTGAAGTCCAGTTCCACATTATTAAATTAGTTCCATATTTGTGATATAAAATTTATTTATTTATTTATTTATTTTATTTATTTATTGTTTTTCTACTCCACCTAGATCATCTTCTTGTCCTGAATATACTGAATTCTTCCTTTTTTTTATGATGATGGGGGATCAATACAGTGGCAGTCTAATTCTGACCTGCACTACCATCATTTATAATTTTTATTTTCATTTTTTATGTTTAATTTTTCATATTGGGATTGGTGCCAGGAGCTTTCTACCTCTCATATCTACCCCTAGCACTTTTCTTAGCTGTTATTTTGAAGCAGGTTTTCCTAATTATCTGAGGCTCGACTTGAACCTGTAATACTCTTGTCTCTACCTCTCAAGCAGTGGGATTACAGCCATATACTATGGAGCCTGGATTAGAACTACATTTAAAATCCAATTATATCCAGGTATGGTGGCCCAGTCCTATAATCCCAATATTTTGCAGGCCGAAGTAGGAGGATTTCAAGTTCGAGACCAGCCTTAGGAACTTAGCAAAAGCCAATAACAACAACAACAAAATACCCAGTATAAATTGCTGGGAGTATAGCTCTGTGGTAGAATGCCACTGGCTTCAACCCCTACTACCAAAAAACAAGTAAATAAAATAATATCCATTTCCACTATCTGAAATTAGCTCAGTATTACACATATAAACTTGTACTCCACTAGATCTGCCTTTTTGCCTTGTGTACAGTGAATTCCTTGGGGTTTGTTTGTTTGTTTTGGTAATGGGGATTGAACTCAAGGGCATTTTACCTCGCAGATGTATCCCAACTCCTATTTTATTTTATATTTTGATATAGGTTCTGGCTATGCTGCTGAATCTGTCTTCATATCTGCAATCCTCCTGTTTCAGTCTCCCATATTTGGGGATAACAGGTATGTATCACAGAGCCAGTTTAAAAATCCATTCAGAATTTAATTCCACAGTTTCTACCTTTCATCCCCACCCCACCCCTTTTCTAATCTGGTCTTTCGAAACAGGTCTCCTTAATTATGTGAGGCTGGGCTCGAACCTGTAATCCTGTGGCTCCCAACTAGTAGGATTACAGACATGCACTATGGAGTCTTATTTAGAAGTGCATTTAAAATCAAATTACATCCAGGTGTGGTGGCCCAGTTTTGTAATCCCAGCATTTGGCAGGCTGAGATAGGATAATATCACATTTTAGACCAGCCTCAGGAACTTAGCAAGAACCACTTTAAAAAAAAAAACTATAAATTGCTGGGATGTAGCTCTGAAGTTGAATGATGCTGGCTTCAATCCCCAGTACCAAAAAACAAGTAAATAAAATAGTATCCATTTCCAAAATCTGAAATTAGCTCCAAATTACTAATATAAATATATACTACAGAAGGTAGTACATGTTTACATTCCTGTGTACAGTCTTTCTTCTTTCTTTCTTTCATGGGAATTGAACCCTAGGGTATATTACATGCCAGACACAGACACACTCAAACTCCTTTTTTATTTTTATTTTGATATAGAGTATGGCTATGTTACTGAGTATGGAATTGTACCTGGGATCATCCTTTTTTTCAGCCTTCCAGGTTTGGAGATAACAAGTGTATATCAACAAGCCTACCTTCAGAGTCCTTTTAGAGTCCAATTCCACAATCCTAAATTGGTTCTATATTCATGATTCACTTTTTCAATATTTATCCAACATTCTTTTTTCATTCCACTAGGTCAGTCATCTTATGTTTTATGCGCTGGATTTCGTGTGTGTGTCGGGGGGAACGGGGTACTGGGGATTGAACCCAGGGGTATTCTAACTCCAAGCTATACCCCCAACCCTGTTTTATTTTTTAAGTTTGAAACAGGGTCTCACTAAGTTGTGGGAGCCTTGCTAAGTTGCCGAGGCTGACTGTGAACCTATGATCAGCCTCCCAAGTACTGGAATTATAGGCATGTGCCACTATGTCCAGCTTGGATCATTTTTTTAATAATGAGAATTAAAACAAGTTGTAATCTAACTATAAGCTATATACCCATTTGTATTATAATTTTTTAATTTTAATTTTCTGTATGGGGGATTGGTTCCAGGGATGTTCTACCTCCAAACTTTGCCCCAGTCCTTTTCTAATCTGTCATATTGAAGCAGGTTCTCCCTAAGTATCCAGGCTGGACTCTAACCTGCCATCCTCCTGCCTCTGCCTCCCAAGTAGGGGATTATACCTGTACATTACCTAGCCTGGTTTAGAACTACATTTAAAATCCAAATCCAATTCTGATGGGCCTGATGAGATGTCTGTCATGTGCACCAGGATTATTGTCTCGCTAAAGTCAATAGGGATTGAACCCAGTGTCAGTCTAACCCTGAGATACACCACCATCCTTTTATAATTTTATTTTTTTGTACTGGGGATTGGCTCCAGGGGAAATTTAACTACAAGCTCGACACCAGCACTGTTCTAATCTGTAAATTTGAAGCGAATCTCCTTGAAAATCTGAGGCTGGATCCAAACCTGCAATCGTCTGCCTCTGCCTTCCAAATGGTAGAATGAGGGACATGCACTTTGGAGCCAGGTTTAGAACTACATTTAAAACCCAATTGTATGCAGGTGTGGTGGCCCAGTTGTATAATCCCAGTATTTGGCAGGCTGAAATTAGGAGGATTGCAGGTTCAAGACCAGACTCAGAAACTTAGCCAGAACCAGTTACAAAAGAAGAAAAAAACCTCAGCTACATAGTGAGGCACTCCGCGACTTAGTGAGACTCGGTTTCAAAATAAAGAATAAAAAATAGGGCTGGGGGTATAGCTTGGGGGTAGAATGCCCCTGAGTTCAATCCCCAGTACCACAAAAAAAAAAAAAAGAAAAAAACCTATAAATTGCTAGGGTGTAGCTCTGAGGTAGAATTGTGCTTCCTTCAATCCCAGTACCAACAAAAAAGTAAATAAAATAATATCCATTTCCACTATCTGAAATGAGTTCAACCTTACTCATATGAGCTTATACTCTACTAGGTCAGTCTTCTTGCTCTGGGTACAGCATGTTTTTTGGTTATTGTTAATGGGAATAGAACCCCAGGGTATTTTACCTCCCGGCTACACTCCAAATCCTTTTTTTAATTTTTTTATTTTGATGTAAGGATTGACTATGTTGCTGAGTCTGCCATCCTACTTGTGATCCTCCTATTTCAGTCAAGCCAGAAATGGTTGCACACCTTTAATGAGAGTACTTGGAGGCTGAGACAGGAGTATTCCAAGTTCAAGACCAGCCTCAGCAACTTAGTGAAACTCTCAGCAACCTAGCAAGACCCTGTTCGAAAACAACAATTAGAATGGGCTAGGGGAGCCAAGCATGGTGGTGCATGCTTATAATTCCAGTATTTGGGAGGCTGAGACAGGAAGATTGCAGGTTGGGGGACAGCCTCAACAATGTAGCAAGACTTTCTATAACCTAGTGAGACCCTGTTTCAAATTAAAAAATAAAATAGGGCTGGGGTGTGGCTCAGAGGTAGAACTCCCCTAGGTTCAATCCCAGTTCCAAAAATAAAATAAAATGGCCCAGGGGTGAGCTCAGAGGTAGAATGCTTCTGGGTTCAACTCCCAGTATAAAAACAAACAAACAAACAAACAAAAACAGAATCTGGTATACACAGGACAGACAAGATGACTGACATAGTGGAGTGAAGAAACAATGTTAGACAGATATTTTAAAAGTTTGTATCATGAATATGGAACCTATTTAAGATTGTGGAACTGGATTTTAAAAGAACTCTTAAGCCAGTCTCAGTGATATACACCTGTTATCCCAATAAGTGGATGACTAAAACAGGAGAATCGCAAGTAGGAGGACAGACTCAGCAACATAGCCAGTCCCTACATCAAAATGGAAAACAAAATAGAATTTCAGGTGTAGCTGGGAAGTAAAATGCCCTTGGGCTCTATTCCCATTACCAAAAAACAAAACAAACAAACAACAACAACAAAACAAAACAAATGATATGCTGTATACACAGCAATAAGACTGACCAAATGGAATATAAGTTCATATGAGTAATGTTGAACCAGCATCTTAAATTGGATCTGTATTCATAATCTAAACTTTTTCAGTTTCTGCCTGGGGGACAGTCAAAATATGGTGTCCGTTAGGCTTCCTTGCCTCCTTCTTTTTTTTTTTTTTTTTTTTTTTTGCGATACTGGGGATTGAACTCAGGGGCATTCTACCTTCGAGCTATACCCCAGCCCTATTTTTTATTCTTTATTTTGAAACCGGGTCTCACTAAGTTGCGGAGTACCTCACTAGGTAGCTGAGGCTGGCCGCGAACCCGGATCCTCCGGTCTCAGCCTCCCTCCGGAATGCTGGGATTACAAGCGTGCGCCACCACGCCTGGCTCCTCGCCTCCTTCTTGTGAAGGCCGCTGTTGTCTGAAAAAAACATATCCTTGAGGACACCATATGGTCTTATGTAACTCTGTGTCCTGGCTAGTTGCTACTTTTGTTCTGATTTGGTATATCAACTACACTGAAATAGTCCAGTGTGTGGACATGCAGATGCATGGACACATGGATGTGCTGCAGGTGTGCAGATAGGCAGACTTGAGGAAGTCTCATGTGAAACTCATGTGTACCCAATTGGCCACCCCTGGGTACTGTAGCCTTCTATCTAGCCTGTTGCACCTGCACCTGGAAAAAAGGCATGTCTTATCCCCTCTGAGCTCCAGCTTCTTCAGACTCACCAGATCAAACCCACAACTTCCCAGCCTTGGTCAGTTGCACAACTCTGCCCAACATTGTTTCTTCACTCCACTACGTCAGTCTTCTTGTCCTGTGTACACTGGATTCTTTTTGTGTATATGGTACTGGAGATTGAACCCAGGGTACTTTTTATTTAATTTTATTTTTTAATTGGTGCATTGTAATCATACATCTTTGTTAGGTACAAGCTGATAAAGGCATACATGCACACATTTCTCATTTAACCCTTCCCCAATTCCCGTCCCACTCCCTCATCCTCCCTGCTTCTCAGGTTCAGTTTAGTGATTGACTTTGATATGTTTGTGAAAGTACATCATGTGCAGTAGGGTGTCCTCTCTCCCCTCATCACCTTCCATCTACAGAGTCAATGCGATCCTTATCAAAATACCAATTTCCTTCTTCATAGACCTAGAAAAAAATCAGTCATAAATTTCATATGGAGAAACAAAAGACCCAGGATAGCCAAAGCCATTCTCAGCAAAAAGAACCATGTAGGAGGTATCACAGTTCCTGACTTCAAATTATACTACAGAGCTATATTAATGAAAACAGTATGATATTGGTACAAAAACAGACACATAGACCAATGGAACAGAATGCAAGTTACAGAAATCCACACACTTATAGGCAATTGATTTTTGACAAAGGTACCAAACACATATGTTGGAGAAAAGACAGTAAAATCAACCTGCCAATCTTCCCCAGGGTATCATCCTGTCTGTTGTGTGCCTGGGGGTATGTTATAGTTAGATAGAGAGTGGTACCTGGAAGGGTTCATGAGTTGATGTAGTTGAGTTATGAGGGTTGTATACTCAGCAGTGGATCTGGGTGGTGGCCTAGGCCAGTAGTATGTGGCTGGAGAAGGTAGATCCCAGGGGTGCAGCCTTGAGTATGGTGTCCTCTAGAGAGGAGCCCTCAAAAACTTGTTTAAATAGCTAGAGAATCCTTTTTTGTCCCAAATAGAAAGCCTGATAAAGCCATAATTATTTTCTATCTGTCAGAAGCAGGTAATACTAATTTATCATCCTTTGTAACCAACTATCTACTGGGGAGCATATCATATCCCAATTCTTTTCCCTTTGTATCCTCCTCCAGGGAATATTGAGGTTTAATTTCCTTAGCTTGTGACATCCAAATGAAGGGACTTAGGTTTTCTAATACGTGAACATTTTGTTTGGCTGCTACATATGCCAAAATATTTCTTTTAGAGATCTAATTATTTTCTTTTTGATGTCCTCAGCAGTATAGCTGCTACTGAGACTGGCTTAGTTACTGCATCAAGTAGTTTTAAATTTTTCTTTATAATATTTAATAAGAGATCCTTCTGCAGTTATCAACTGTCTTTCCCTCCAGATGGCAGCATGAGCATGCAGGACTAAGAAAACATATTTGGAATCAGTGGAAATATTAACCTGCTTTTTGGATAACTCCAAGGCTCTTATAAGAACTGTTAGTTTTGTAAGCTGAGCACTAGATCCTCGGAGTGGGGGGGGGGCTTTCTATGGTTTCAATTAATGTTACTACTGTGTATCCCACCTTTCATTCCCCTTTTCCATGTAAGAGTTCTGGTCATGGAACAAAATTAACTCTGGGTTGGGGATTGGAATGTCCAAAATTAACTCTGGGTGGGAACTGGGTTGAGGATTAGAGGTTTAGTCTGGGGTAATATTGCTGTAACAAGGTCTCTTAACAATCATGCTTGATTTTTTTCTGATTCTGTAGGCAGAAAGGTAGCCATGTTTAACCCAGAGCACACTCTTATAGTCTTAATTGGACCCTCCAGAAGAAGTGCTTGATATTTGAGAAGTCAACTATCAAATAACCAGGTATTTCCTTGGGAAGTCAACAGAGAGGCAATGTTATGAGGGGAACATACAGGTAAGTCCTTTCCCAAGGTTAATTTAGCTGCTTTAGGAACTAAAAGTATGTTTTTACTGCTCACAAGCAAGTGGGAAATCCCTTAGCTATTAGGTCTCTTTACTTAAATATCCTACTGGCTGTTGAGTAGTTCCCTATTCCTGCATAACCATACCCAAAGCCATTTATCTCTCTTGGTGACAATAAGAGTTAATTAGTTTTCTGTAGGCAAAGATAAAGCTAGAGCCTGCAATAAAGCCTCCTTGAGTTTGTTAAAAGCCCTCAGTGCCTCAGTGTTCCAAGACAAAAGATGAATGTCTGCCTGGTTAGTTTCTTTTATCAGTTCATATAGAGATCTAGCCATTTCTCCATACCAAGGAACCTATAATCTACAATATCCAGTAAGACACAGAAAACCCCTAAGTTGGCACAAGGTTTGAGGTGGTGTATGCGGATGGATAGGCTTAATTCTATCTTCCCTAAATTTTCTTAATCTCTTTTAAAGCTCAAATCATAAATATTTGACAGATCTTTTGCATAGATGAACCTTTCTGTGAGAGACCTTATATTCCCTTTCAGCCCAAAAGTTTAGCACTTGGCAAATGAGGTATTTTGTTTTCCTTTTTTCTGTAAATACTAACAAGTCATCTATGTACATTCGCTTTTTGAGTCCTGGAAATTCTGCCAAATCTGCCACTAAGGCTTGTCCAAAAAGGTGAGGGCTGTCTCAAAAGCCCTGAGGCAAAAATGTCCACACTAATTATTGGGATCAATTAGATGGGTCCTCAAAGGCAAACAAGTATTGAGAGGGATAGAAAAAAGGTATCTGTGAGGTCTAGTACAGACAATCATTCAGCATCCTCAAGTATTTGCAAGAAAGGGGTATAAGGGTCAGGCACCACTGGGTGAATTTATATGACCACCTCATTAATTAATCTTAGGTCCTGCTCTAATCTTCATTATCTATTTGGTCTTCATACTCCTAGGATGGGAGTGTTACATGGGCTATTGCATGACTTTACTAGACCTGTTTTCAGAGTGTCTGTAACATCTTTATGAGGCTTTCTTGTGCCTCTTTTCTCAAAGAATATTGTCTCATGGCAGATTCTCTTAGCTTGATTATTACGGGCTGAGCTGTGAGTGCTCTTTCCTGGAATTACAGAACTGGGCCACCACACTTGTATGTAATGGGATTATAAATATTGTTCTAAACTATGTTCCATAAAATATGCCTATGATCCCACTACTTGGGTGGCACAGGCAAGAAGATTGCAGGTTCAAGTCCAGCCTCAAATACTTAGACCCTGCTTTAATATGACAGATTATAAAAAGTCTGGGGTGGAGCACAGAGGTAAAAATGTCCCTGGAACCAAATCCTAGCAAGAAAAATTAAAATTAAAAGATAAAAATTATAATACTGATGGTATGTAGCTCACAGTTAGATTGCAACTTGTTTAAACCAGATAGATAGATAGATAGATAGATAGATAGATAGATAGATAGATAGATATAGATATAGATATTCTCCAGTGTATACTAGACAAGAAGACTGATTTAGTGGTATGAGGAAGCAATGTTGGGGAGACATTGAAAAAGTTTATATCATGAATATAGAACCAATTTAAGATTTTGGAATTGAATTCTAAAAGCAATCTTAAACCTGGCTTGATGATACATACCTGTTGTCCCCAAACACAGGTATGATGATACATACCTGTTGTCCCCCAAAACAGGAAGATGTAAGATATGAGGCCAGACTCAGCAACATATCCAAACTCTATATTAAAATAAAAATTTAAAGCCGGACGTGGTGGTGCACGCTTGTAATCCCAGCATTCGGGAGGCTGAGACTGGAGGATCCGGGTTCGCGGCCAGCCTCAGCTACCTAGTGAGGCACTCCGCAACTAAGTGAGACTTGGTTTCAAAATAAAGAATAAAAAATAGGGCTGGGGGTATAGCTCGGAGGTAGAATGCTCCTGAGTTCAATCCCCAGTACCGCAAATAAATAAATAAATAAATAAATTAATTAATTAATTAAATAAAAATTTAAATATTTTGTTGGAGTGTATCTGACATATAATATTCCCTTAGGTGCATTCCTCTTTACAAGGAAAGAAGAAATTAAAGAAAAGGAAAGAAGGAAGGAAGGAAGGAAGGGAGGAAAGAAAAAGAGAAGGAAAGAGATAGAGAAGAAAATATACTGTACACAGAGCAAGAAGACAGACCTGGTGGAGTATAAGTTTATTTCAGTAATGTGGAGCTAATTTCAGATTGTCAAAATTGATATTATTTTATTTACTTGATTTTTTGGTACTGGAGGTTGCAGCCAGCATGATTCTATCTTGAAGCAATATCCTAGCAATTTTATAGGTTTTTTTATAGGTTCTTGTCAAGTTCCTGAGGCTAGTCTCTTACTTGATATCATCCTATCTCAGCCTGCCCCAAACTGGGATTACAAAACTGAGTCACCACACCTAGATGTAATTGGATTTTAAATATAGTCCTAAACAAGACTACATAGTGTATGGCTGCAATCCCACTATTTGGGAGGTGGAGGCTGAAGGATCGTAGGTTGAAATCCATCCACACATACTTAGGGAGAACCTACTTCAAAATAACATTTAAAAAGGACTGCAGTAGAGCTCAGCAAAGTAGCAGGTTAGAAAATCAATCTACAAGCTGGGCGTGGTGGCGCACGCTTGTAATCCCAGCATTCGGGAAGCTGAGACCGGAGGATCCGGGTTCGCGGCCAGCCTCAGCTACCTCGTGAGGCACTCCGCAACTTAGTGAGACCCGGTTTCAAAATAAAGAATAAAAAATAGGGCTGGGGGTATAGCTCAGAGGTAGAACGCCCCTGAGTTCAATCCCCAGTACCGCAAAAAAAAAAAAAAAAAAAAAAAAAAAAAAAGAAAATCAATCTACAAAAATCAATAGCTTTTCTATACACCAACCACAAATCCACTGAGATAGAAGACTGGAAAATAATCCCATTCACAATAGCCTCAAAAACAATAAAATACCTAGGAATAAACCTAACCAAGGAGGTATAATACCTCTACAATGAAATATATAAAGC
>PVLC010008390.1:48579-58724 GCA_004027655.1 Graphiurus murinus | reverse complement strand
TTTTTTGCAGTACTGGGGATTGAACTCAGGGGCATTTTACCTCCGAGCTACACCCCCAGTCCTATTTTTTATTCTTTATTTTGAAACCGGGTCTCACTAAGTTGCAGAGTGCCTCACTAGGTAGTTGAGGCTGGCCGTGAACCCGGATCCTCCGGTCTCAGCCTCCCGAATGCTGGGATTACAAGCGTGCGCCACCACACCCGGCTATTACATGGTTTCTTAGGCAAGAGTTTGAAACAGATATTTCTGTCCTGGTACCATTTTATCCTATGAGGCTGTAGCTTCTTTGATTTATGGAGTTGTGTTGCCATAATCATTGAGGGAAAATAATAACCTTGATGTAAAAGATTCCTTAGTAGAATGCTTGACTTGGTCACAGAAATATGACTTACAGACATTTCTCCCCAGTCTAAAAATTGTCTATCATTTCAACCAGCTAAATCTCTGAAAATACTTTCAAGAAGAGTAGAAAATGTTAATATTTGCCCCTTAAGCTTCGTTGAGATTTAACTTTTTTTTTTGAGGTACTGGAGATTGAACTCAGGGGCATTCTACCTCCGAGCTACATCATCCCCAGTCCTATTTTTTATTCTTTATATTGAAACAGGGTCTCACTAAGTTGCAGAGGGCCTCTCTAGGTAGCTGAGGCTGACCACGAACCCAGATCCTCTGGTCTCAGCCTCCCAAATGCTAGGATTACATGCACCACCACGCCCGGCTAACTATTTTTTTTTTTTTTTTTTTTGGAGTTCTAGCCAAATGGGGAGGAGGGGATGTAAACTTCATTGTAAGTGCATTTCTTGATCTTTTTATCCTTTTATCTTCCAGTGTCATGGTAGAAAGAACACTGATGTAGAAATGAGGTGATCTAAGGTTGAGTCACAGCTGTGCCTGAAGCCAAATTCGTGCCTTAGGAAAGCAGTTAACCTTTTTGTCTATAAAATAAAAGAACAAGCCAACCAGATGGCATCTGAAGTTATTCCATTATAGGCACCGCTCTCCGGTTGGATTTTAAACCTTTCCTGAAGACAAAATTCTAATTTGATCTCAAAAAGTCCCTCAAGTTCTAGAACCTTCTCCCACAGGCCTTCCAACCAACCTCACCTCCCAAAATTGTGACTCATAAGTAATCCCTGGATTTCTTTCAAAACAGCTATTATCTGTGTAAGAAATGTGCAGAGGTAGAGAGAAGTGAAGAGAAAGTTTAAAGCATCTTGAGAGAAGGGAAATAGAGAAGTGGCAATACTCTCTCCTTCATCAGAAGCAAGCATGACACGAATCCACAGATTACATGACTCTGTTTTGAGAAAGCATTCTGGAAATGTGCCCTAGGAGGCCTGACGGGGCTTCACGTGACAGCACAACCTTGTAAGGTTATAATTAAGATGTAATCAGTGCAGATTTTTATTACTGAATGGAAAAATTCAAACCCCAGCCGAGGCAGCAGGGCAGGAAAACAGCTGGCCCTCTCCTCCTGCTGCCTGCCATGTCCACAGTGCACCCGGTGTCTGAGGCGAGGACAGCAGGGCAGGGCCAGACTGTGCAGGAAGCAGGGCCGCCATGCTGGCCTCCAGTCCCCTCCCCTGGCCTGTGCTGTTGCCTGATTTTGTTTCTGTCTTGTGTTTTGTTTTTCATTACCTACCACAGCAGAAAAGTCTTAAGATTTACTGACTTTGCTTCTGATCAATTTATTTCTCTTTAGAAAATCTAGTCTCTTCTTTAAACTTTTATTTTATAACCCTCTCCTCAGATTCCCTTAATCTTTCAATAACTTCTCACTCTCAACCACATAAAAACAACTACATTTCATTTTTCACACTCCTTTATAAATGACCAGATTCAAACTTTGACCAGAATAGAAAGTCTCTGCTCTTTCCTCTAATGCACTTGGCAAAGTCACCCCAATGTCTCATCTGATTTCACAGGATGAAAAAGCCCAGCCAGGAGATGTGGGTTTTCAGAGAGGCTTAGAGTTAAATCTCAGCTCTGCCCCCAGCAATCATGTGATCATGAAGAACTTTGTGCCACTTCTGTGAGTCTCAGTTTAATCGCCTTTAAAATGAAAAACAAATCCCTACTTTGGAGGATCTTAAAGAATGCTTAATTTGATAACATAAATGAACTTAATACATTATCTGTTACCTGGTGAAGGTTTGAAAGGTGGTATTTAACTTTTATACTCCTACTGCTTTTATATTATATTATTAGTGTAATATGTGAAAACAAAAAAAAAGAAAAATATGAATCAAATGATTTAAGGAAGCTGGGCGTAGTGGTGAATGCCTGTAATCCCAGCACTTGGGAGACTGCAACAGGAGGATTACAGGTTTAAATACAACCTCAGCGACTTATGGAGACTCTCAGCAACCTAATGAGACCCTATTTCAAAATAAAAAGGGCTGAGGATGTAGCTCAGAGGTAGAGTGCCCCAGGATTTATTCCCCAGTGCCACAAAAACAAACAGAAAACTGATTCAAAGAAAGGATACTGTATATTCAATATTATCAAGGTATTTTATAATCAAGTGATGTTATGATTTAAACAAAGTGAAATGTATTTACTTATTGTTTTTTCTGGAAGGAGTTAATTTGAAAAAGGATAAATTGTTTTTATTGATTTTAAGCAAAATCTGTTACCAAGAATAATATCTGACAATAGTAAGTGCTCAAGAAGTATTTGAATAAATGAACCAATGTCTTTCTATATAAACTTTTGCTCAAATCAGGAAAGACTAGAAGATTTCCACACTTCCTCTCTTTTCTTGTGAGCCATTTACCTGGACCAAATCCCACAAGCCTGACAAGAATTTGTGATGAGAAGCTCCATTCCCACTCTCTATCTATTCTCCTGTGTTCCCTAACTGCTGGCCTTGCAACCTTCAAATAGGGAAACCAAGATTTTCTCTGTCTATGCATCCTTTTCCCTGTCAGGAGATGGTATGACTAGGTGTCCTTGAAGTGTAGCAGCCCTGCTCATGAAGAAGGTAATAGTCCCTCTGGCTTCTGGACAAAATTGCCCACATTAGCACTCTCATGCCCAATCATGGGTGTCCATTTTCAAAATAACATTCAGAAAAAAAAAAAAAAAAAGAGTGCTAAGTGAAATACGTGCAATGTCCTGGATGGATTCTGAAACATTATTGGAAAATCTAGCAGAAAACCCAAAGAAGTCTACAATCTACTTGATACTGAATCAATGTTAATTTCTTAGTTTTAACAAATGGATATCATGTGAACATTAGAGGAAGCGGGATGAAAGATGTACAGCAACTCTCAGTGTTATCTTGGCAGCTTTTCTTAAGCCTAACACTATTCCAAAATAAAAAAAAACTACATTGAAAAATATTAAGACAATCTAAGATTCTGGCCAGTTGTTTGGATTATGGTGATAGCACCATTTTAGGGAGCATGCAGGTCAGAGACAAGTATCAGAACACAGAAGAGTGTGTGGTTATGATGATTATAGCAAACATGTAGAGCGCTTGCAGAGTGCCTTGTCTTTGTTAAATCTCTCAGTCCTCACAATAATGTACACAGTAGAAACCATTTGTATATCTATTTTTAGATAAGAAAATTGAGGCTCAGAATAATTGAACTACCCAAAGTCATCAAGCTTAGGAAGATGCAAAACCAGTATTGTGAATTTACACAGCTTAGTTCACAATCCTGTGCTGTTAGTATCAATCATACTGCAACTAGGATAAAATGTAGTAAAAATTTTAAAAAGGCTAAAGGTATATGTAGGAAAGGTGAATCTGAAATACTCATAGAAAGTGGAGTAATGAAAATACATTTTAAAAAGCAGCAGCAGCAAGGATGGAAACATCCTGGGATGTGATTCCCATTCTACCATTAACTAGCTGTGATAACTTCATCAATCATCTGCAATTTTTAAAACTCAATTTTCATATTTTTAAAAAGATGATGGCTATGATTATTTTCCAGGTGTGTCCCAGTTCTTTAATTCTACTATTCTATGTGTGTAGATGATTAGAACATGTCACCAAAAAAAAAAAAAAAAAAAAAAAAAAACAAACTAGGAAAACATGACTCTCTACTTCAAAAAACTGTAGCAATGAAAGTATAAAAAACAAACAAAAGTGTAACCAGTTCTCTTAGTCAGCATTCTCATAACTATAATCTAAAGACCATACAACTTAGAAGAAGGAAGATTTTTTTGCTCACGGTTTTTGGAGATTTGGGGGTTCAGTCCCTGTGAGGCTGGGGACCATGAATCTCAGGGCATGGCAGCTGTGAGAAATGGAAAGAGGGAGAGTGCAAGACTTTGCTCTCACATGATGGAGACCAAAATCAAGATAGAGAGCAAGGCCAGGTCACAGCCCCAGGGACCCACCTTCTCCAGCCGCATGCTACCAATCCAGGCCACCACCCAGACAAATTCATTACAGTGGGTTGATCCCCTACTGAGTTTAAGACTAAACTTGGCTTCCAACTTTGCCACCCCATTTCCATAAGGGATAGAGAGGCATTCTATTTTCAAACCATTACAGCAGCCATCTAGAATTTTATAGAGTAATAAAAATAAAGAACTTGCCATAATGAAGTAGTTAATATAATTTAAAGTCGTAATAATTAATTAACTGAGTAAAAAAACCTTAAACACCTAAATATGCTAGACAGAGAATCAAAGATGATGAAATAGAAGTAAATATTCTACCCTCAATGTTTGAGACATGTTTATATTTAGGATGACATATAATTAAAAGATAACAACACTAAAAAGTAATGAATGAGACTGAGAAAGAACTGAAGAGGAAGAGCTATCTTGCTCAAACAAAGGAAAAAATGGAGAATGAGAAACATTTTTTCAAATGGAGAAGAGTAGAAGAACATTCTAGAATAAAAAGAATGTGAAGAAACTTGGATGAAGAGGGACATTTGTATAAATTTAGCATGATTGGTAAGGACTAAAAAAAGGGAATCAAATGATGTCTGTAAACAGGAAGCCGCTTGATTAGATTTTATTTTAGAGAATGGCATTAACTCTACTATTATACACTGACCTAATCAGGTCACATCTGGGATATTAGGTTCATTTATAAGTGTCCCACTTCTAGAAGAGGCCTAGCAAACAGAATCACATGCCAAGAAGCTACTGAGATGGAAAATGAGCTGAACACCCCCAGTAGTGGTAAAATAACATTTTAGACCAATTTCTGCTAGCGTAGCCAAGAGCTAACTCCTAGCTTTCACTGCCCAAACCATTTCAGCTTTATCCAACATTACTTCCATTCCTGTGCGTTAGGGCTTTCTTGTCTGTCATTGGGAATGCAGAAGTCTGGGTCAAGTGCAAGCATGTGAGAGAGGAAAAGGTAATAAGAGAACGGAGGAGGATGGCACCAGCCTTTGGGATTAATAAAGACCCACTCTACTGAAGGGGGAAGAAGCTAATAAAAGTATTGAGGGGGCTTTCTGGGGAAAACAGCTGCTGCTGGCCTCTGAAGATAAGTTAAAGGGGGAAAGCTGAGGAAGACATCTTTTGCCTTTCCTTTGAGTGGCCTCTAGCACAGTTGATGTTTGTTTACTTGCTTGCTTGTATGATTTGGATGTGGGACGTTTCCCAAAAGCTTATGGGTTGGGCAATGCAGCAGTTTTCAGAGGTGAAACTGAAGAGGCCTCTGACCTCATTCGTGGATTAATCCATTTGGTGGATTAGTAATTTGAATGTACCGACTGGGAGGTGGTGAAAGCTATAGGAAGGTAGGGCATGGCTGGAGGAAACAGGCCCCTGGAGGTGTGGCTTGGGCGCTATATTTATCCCTGGCCCCTTCTTGTCTTTCTCTCTGCTCCTTCCTGGCTGTCATGAGCTAAGCAGCTTTCCTTCACAATTGGCTTCCACCATGATGTTTCTGCTTTGGAACTAGCTGACCATCGACTGAATCATCTGAAACCATGAGCCAGAGTAAACCTTTCCTCCTTTAAATTGTTCTTCTCAGGTATTTTGGTAACAGTGACAAAATACTAACACTCTTGCTTTTAAGTTTTACAAATCTTGTAGTATCTGAGGTAGATTGCAGGCATGTCTCTGGGCTTTCCATAGCAGGCATGGACAAGAGGAAGCCCAAGCAGAGCTGAAGCACAGGGTTATAATGCTTTAAAACTTGAAAATTCCGTTAAAAACCTCCAGATAGAACCAGAGGCAACCTGAGGCTAAAAATCAAAGTCATATCACCTCACAGAAGGAAGCATTTAATCCAGTCAGCAATGGGCTATCCACTGAGTATGGTTTACCCCCAAAGGTAGTAGATTTAAAAATAGATGATTAAATTCCAAAAAATTGCCACAGGAGTGAAATACTACAGGAATGTCTCAGGGATGATGGATAAAAAATAATACAGGGGCAGCATTCAGGTGAACACAAAACAAAAACAAACTAGAACTTGAACCCATACACGCCTAATGCTAGAACAAAGTGTTGTAGAAGGGAATATCATCGCTGAAGGCACTCAAAGGAAAAGCTAGATAGCTCTTTTCAGGATAGCATGAGTTATCATCGTTAAAGAAAAGGAGGACAGTAAAACACCATGTCCTTGGATGCCCCCTCTCTATTCCCAAAAAACTAGCCAAGCTAAGAGAACAATGAGAGCCAGCCTAGGCCAGAAAGCCCAGATACATATTATCTTGGAAGACACTATCTTTCTCTTATGCACACTGGGAACTAGGGCAAGCTAGCGTGATCTGCATGAAGCTTCTTCTTTGCATGTGCACCAGACAATTCCTCCTTGGGACTCGAGTCATACAAGCAAACTAAGCCACCTAGAGCTGATGATGATATTGCTTCTGCAGCCTAACACATAAACTCCCTCTCTTAATGGAGATGGGCACCAAACTGAGGACACGATGGAAAACATGTGGGCAAATCCACCATTGGGTAAAATGCCATGAGGGGGAGGAGGCTTTGCCTGGTGAAACACCTTGAGGAACAGAGATAGTATCTCTTAGCCTATCACCATGAAACTCTCCTTGAAGCAGTCACCAATCTCTTGTAAGTAGTCCCCAATAAATCATATGTCTTACATACCATCTCTGGGAACTTTGTCTTCCACCACCTACCCCACTATCCTAGCCAAAGGGAACTGTGGATGTGACAATAAGACAAATCTTAGCACTTGGAGTTTGTCTGGATTTTATTCTGGTCCTCAATGTCCTTGCTGTGCGATCTTGAGCAAGTCTCTTCATCTCTCTGGGAGTTGGTTGATTAACCTTTAAGCAGGATGATAGCTACATTTTAGCTGCTTTTAGAATTGGAACCACTATTTAGAAGCACAGTTCCTGAGAGACAGTGATGTTCATTTGGGGGGAGCTGATGGTCTCTTGTCACATATGGTCAACATAATCAGTTCAGAAGATGAAGGACACCACCTCATTCAGCATAGGCTGTTATCACAAAAAATACACTGACATAGCCAGGCCTGGTGGCGCACACTTGTAATCCCAGCATTTGGGAGGCTAAGACTGGAGGATCCGGGTTTACAGCCAGCCTCTGCTGCTTAGTGAGACCCTATTTCAAAATAAAGAATAAAAATAGGGCTGAGGGTGTAGCTCGGAGGTAGAATGTCCCTGGGTTCCATCCCCAGTACTGCAGGAAAAAAAAAATACACTGAAATAACTTTTCTTTAATAATTTTTAGAATTTTATTTGTAAGTTTTGAAGTATACAAATATGAGAGATATTTTCCATGAACACTATTTTTTCCACTTTACCACTTTTTAGCAACAAAATCTACACAACTCTAGGCATAACTTTTCTAAATACCCTGTCCATAGCATATGTGCTTTTTAAAGGATTTCCTTCCCCAAAGCTGCTAGTCATTACCGGTAGTTTACTATTTAGTATTTTATTCTCTCTCTTTCTTTTTTTTTTTTTTTTTTTTTTTTTCAGTACTGGGGATTGAACTCAGGGGCATTCTACCTCTGAGCTACACCCAGGCCTATTTTTATTCTTTTTTTTTTTAAACAGAGTCTCGGTAAGTTGCGGAGTGCCTCACTAGGTAGCTGAGGCTGGTTGCGAACCCGCATCCTCGTCTCAGCCTCCCAAATGCTGGGATTACAGGCGTGCGCCACCATGCCTGGCTAGTATTTTATTCTTTTATAAAACAAAAATGCATAAGTAGTCTTTTCCTTTATGAACCATTTTGAAACTATTTTTTATGCTGGGGATCAAAGCCAGGGTTGAGCACTGTACCTGTGTGTGTGTGTGTGTGTGTGTGTGTGTGTGTGTGTGTGTGTGTGTGTGTGTGTGTGTAATGAACACTTTTAAGTACTATGGCACAGAAGTGAGGTCTCATCACCCCTTTCATTAGTGAGAGAGCACCAAACTCTAGCTGGACACATGGATGGGTAGTTAAGATGAACACGTTTCAGTTTTTTCTTGCAGCTGGGTATATCCATGGAAATAAGTTCTAGTAAGTGGGAGGTAAGATACTGCTTGTACTGTCCACTTCCTCAGATCCCCTTTCCTTGACGGCTGGAAGATGGATAAGTACTAAATTATTCTAACCATGCAAATGACAGAAACACCTTGAAGAAGGCAGAGTAAGAAGACATAATGAATCAAGTCTTCACCATTAGTAAACTGCCTTTCTAGCCCTGGACCACAGTTTAGATCATTCTTTGAGAAAAATGGGAAGAAAAGATCAAATGTTTTCTTTCTGCCCCATAATGGATGATCTTCAGCATCCACACTTTGGAGAACACTGCTCAAGATGATACACTTTTCAGAAATCTAAATATGAGCAATTGTTAAAATAAAATAAGGGGGTAGGGCAAGAGAGGCTCATCTAAAGAAAGGGCTTAGGGAGCATATTAGAATAATTTAACATTTGTATTAGTCAAGGTTCTCCAAAGAAACAGAACCCAGAGTATATGGATGGATAGCTGAGAGGGGATTTATTATGGAAAGAGGCTCAAGCAATTAGAAAAGCTGAGAAGTTCCACAGCATGCCTTCTGCAAGCTGGAGAAGCAGGAAGCCAGTGGTGCAACTCAGACTGGGCTCTGCAGGATCTTAAATACTTTTGGGGTGTGAAGGGGTCTAAGAAGACACCGTTTAGGAGTTAATATTTAGCTGGGCATAGTGTAGTGGTGCTCACCTGTAATCCCAGTACTTGGGAGGCTGAGGCAGGAGGATTGCAGATTCCAGTCCAGCCTCAGCAATTTAGCAAGGATCTGAGCATGCGCACACACACACACACACACACACACACACACACACACACACACACAGAGCCAATGTTGACATAAAAGTTCCTCCTTCCACAAACAAAGCAGTGCATGGACTCCCATGTATAAGAGTAGTGTCTGGCCCCAGGTTACCAACATAATCAAATACAGAGTCCAGACTAGAACAAAACCCACTCTGCTCCTATTTCTCAAAGCCCAAATGGAAAGCAAACAACTATTTTTTTTTTTTTTTCAGGGTACTTGCCCACCTAAGTCTGAACCAAACTGGGAGTCTGGGAAGCTATGGCTGTAGGAAATAAAGGTGAGTGAAGAATGATGAGATACCATTTTTACTACTGATCTCAAAATGGACAAATGCCATGTAAGACATGCAAAACTATTTTAAAATAAAAGGGTTCCAGAGATATGCAGAATTAACCCAAAAAGTGGCCTCCTAAGACTCAGGTTTCTTTCTTCCTTAAATCTCCATCCCCAGTGAAATGAATGTTTTAACAAAGGACATAATCCTTTCAAAAGAAATAAATCAAGAGCTAAATAAACACAGAGGACTAGGCAGCGCCCCTTTTACTTGAAGAATGGGAGCACAGGAGTCCACTTTGAGAGAGAGGTTACAATGTGGTGCCCTCAAGACACACTCTGCGCACTACATCATAAATCATAGTTGGTCTCCAAAGGAGCCCTGCTCAATTCCTTCAACAGAAGTAAGACCCCAGCTGGGGGTGGTGGTGCATACTTGTAATCCCAGCATTTGGGAGGCTGAGACCGGAGGATCCGGGTTCGAGGCCAGCCTCAGCTACTTAGTGAGGCCCTCCGCAACTTAGTGAGACCCTGTTTCAAAATAAAGAATAAAAAATAGGGCTGGGGGTGTAGCTCGGAGGTAGAATGTCCCTGAGTTCAATCCCAGTACTGCAAAAAAAAAAAAAAAAAAAAAAAAAAAAAAAAAAA
>PVLC010008390.1:9732-48479 GCA_004027655.1 Graphiurus murinus | reverse complement strand
GACTAGAGGAGAGTGTGTCAATAAATCCATATAAAACTTAGGAAGCAATCTGTTGAAAACAATCGCCATTCCTACTGGTAACTTATGGCAGTTCCCTTGAAATTCCATATCCAGCAATTTTCATGGAAATGGGGGGTGCGACAAACTGTCAGAAGCCAAACAGCATGTCAAAGGAGAGATTCAGACAGGTGCTCTGATCACAAGAGCTAGTGGTCAGCAACCAGGAGGCCAGTGAACAAAGAATAGTTAAAGTCCCCACTGAGAGAGGAAGTTTGCAGGTTTGAGGCTAGCCTCGACAACTTAGCCACCTAGCCAGACCCTGATTCAAGAAAAAAATAAAATCCCCAGTACCATACACACACACACACACACACACACACACACACACACACACACACACATGCACACACACACACACACACAAAATAAAACAAAACACCACTGATAACTGCAGGAACACACAGTCACTTAAATTGAAACTTGAATAATCAAGAAGGAAAATATCTAGGTAGACTCAGAAAGCTAAAATTTTCCTTAAAAAAATCTATTTTAGAGCATCCTTTAAAACATTTATTATTATTATTATTATTATTATTATTTTGAGTACTAGCAATTGAACTCAGAGGCATTCTCTTAGCTACACCCCAGTCCTTTTTCCTATTTTTTATTTTGAAACAGAGTCCTATTTAATAGGTTACTGAGAGTCTCACTAAGTTGCCAAGGCTGGTCTCGAACCTGCAGTCTTCCTGTCTCAGATTCCCAAGTCCTGGGATTATAGGCATGTGCCACAACATCCAGCTTCTAGAATATCCTTGACAAAAATTCTTCTCTTCCTATTTACTTACCAATTTAGTTTTTCTTTTTTTTTTTTTTTAATCTTTCACCCACTTATAGAATATATACTCTGTGAGGACAGGACCTACATCCCCAGAATATAAACATTTCCTGTCACACAAAGGATCTTAGTCAATATTTGTTCAATATACAAATGTATAGACCCAGGATTGACATCTCCTCCATTCAATTTCTTTTCTTCAGTCTTCCAAATCCCACGTTAGCACGCCTAATCAGCAGGCACTAAAAAGGAACCAGATGGGGAAGAGGCTCTGGGAATGCAGTTCCTTATTTCTCCTCTGCCTGAGAATGTGTTGGTGATAAACCTACGTTGAAAACAGACAATTCATCTTGAGGGAGGTGGAGTTGTACTCTGGGTCTCACCTCTGTCGGGATCTCTTTATGTTACTTCACAAAAATAGTCATAAAAAAAAGTTCCCTAATAATCTCAAAAGTGCCAGACGACATAAATGCATATACCCCATTTTCCAATAGAAAAAGGCTCTGAAAGTTTGTAAGAAAACAGAAGTCTCCCTAGACAGGCATTATTTAATTGAAGTGGCACGGAATGACACAGGAGCAGAAACTAGACTGAAATACAATAGGGCAGAACAAAGAAGGGTTGTCGTCGGGCTGTTGTTGCTTAACTCGCTTCCCCTCACCCCTTTCTTTTTTCTTAATGCTTAATGAGCACCATTCCCGATGCCGAAACAGGCAGAAAAGGATCCTGGCGGGTGCTGCATGCAGGTGTGCGAGCAGCTAATGGAAGTGACAGCTAAGATGACATATAACTAGGGTGTTGAAAAATGAATTATCCATGTGGTTTAAATGGGCCAAATGATATATTGGAACACCGTGCGGTTGAACATGAAGCATGGCATTCAAGATGGAAGATCCAAATCCTAAGGCTGGCTCTAACACAGACCACTTTTACAAGACTGAATGAGTCATTTCAACCACACTGTGCTGTGGTTTCTCCCTCAGTCAAATCAGTGTATCAAAATGTATTGCCCAGTCACAACACAGAATGCTGGGAGGAAGCAAAGGAGGTAGCAACCCAGGCAGCCTATTCTGAACACTGCAAGGTGCACAGGCCCTGCACAACAATGGCCCTTGTGTATGTGATCCTCAAGCCCGCACGGTTGCAAAACTAAGTCATTTTTCAAATTGAAAAACCCTACTTTTCTAAACTGGTGTCGCGCATTAGGAATATTAAATCGATTGCCATAATTCTGCATTCTCTCTCATTACATGAATTTACGTGACATCCTACAAACATTTAGGACTGACGAATCCATTTTAGTTATGCCAACTGTAGCTAATAATTTGCAGTGTTTTGCCATAGCCTGAAAGATCCTCTCAGGCCAGAAATATGCATCCTTGTCCCTGTATTCACAATCTTATATTTAGACCTTGCCAACGGGCCGTTTAGGTTGCTCCAAATCAAATAAACTCTGAAGCCCACACAGTAAGTATTAGATCATTACTGAGCTGGAGGTACATGAGCTGAAGGTGCAAACAAAACTCAGGGCAAAAGGGAATCACCAGACATGAATTAGACACAGAGGCAATTATGGCGTAGTGGAAAAAGAAGGAGTCATGGAGTCAAAACAGCTGAACTTAAACACCAGCTCTGTCACTCATGGTACGATCTTGGTCAGTCTGGGACAAGTCTGGGGACCTCAGCCATAAATTGGAATACTAGGTTATTCCTGATGAACAAAGGCAAAGCGTATGCAGTACACAATCCATCCTGCACTGAGCATCTATAAAAGCATAAGCTTAAAGCCACATTGCTTGGAACCTAATTATGGACTAAGTTTGACTGTGTGATCTTGGGCAAACTATTTACCCTCTCTGTGCCTCAGTTTTCTCATCTCTAAACCAAGGACAATAATAGAGGCTATTTAGCTGGGTGTGGTGGCACGTGCTATAATGCCAGTACTTGGGAGGCTGAGATAGGAGGCTCTCAGGTTTGATGACAGCCTTAGCAATTTAGCTTCAACAATTTAGTGAAACTCTGTTTCAAAATAAAATATGAGTAGGGTGCAGCTCAGAGGTAGAATGCCACTGAGTTCAATCCCCAGTACCCAAAATAATAACAACAATAATAAATATAGAGGCTACCTTACAGGAGATTTTGTGAGGACTAAGTAAGAACCTGTGTAAATCATTTAGACTGGTTGGTGGCAAATAGTATCTCCAGTATTATCATTATTATACACCAAGTGTAGAGGACATAAACATCAACTCCAACGAAAGAAGATCCAAGACAAAAAGACGTCATAATGTTTACTGAACAATCTCTCAAAGTACCTTATAGATTCAGGACTCCTTCGATTTTAGTTTTGTTTTCCCTTTTTTATTTTCCCTTACAGCCCAGGAAGTTTCATAAAAATTAGTTCACTACAGAGAGGTGGCACATCTGCCCAGCAAGCTCCCCCTTCCCGAGAAGTCCTGACCTGTGGCAGCAGCCCTGAGCTCTCAATGGCAGTTGCATCCCAGAAAAGAAACCACCTGGGAGCCAGGAGCTGGAGCAGTGACAGGTACCCAAAAGCAGAGCAGATTTCATAACCTTGTTAGAAATAAGACAAGAAAAGGCAAATACAATGAAAATTCCTTTTTACTCTCTTTGGAAATTTTCTTTTTTTTACTTTTGTGGAAGAATCTCATGAGTGAGAAACAAAAATGGGTACAAAGGAACTCTAAACTAAAGACATTTTAAAAATGCTATTATGATTATGGTGAGTTTCCTAACCCAACATTTCACAGTAATGGCTCCTGTCTTAGTACGCTCAGGCTATCACAAAAATACTATAAATGCACAGCTTATAAACAACCAGTACTTTTTTCTTCTGGTTCTGTTGGTTGGGAAGTCCAGGATCAAGGGACCAGCACGTCCGGTGTGTGCTGACAGCCCTCTCCTTCATAGAAGGCACCTGCTAACTGGGTCTTCTCCTCGCCTGGTGGAGGAGGCAAACAAGCTGCTTCTGGCCTTATATGAGGTCACTCATCCCATTCACGAGGGTTGTTGCCCCCATTATCTCTTCACTTCCCAAAGGATCTGGTTCTTCCACACTGGGAAGAAGTATTACATATGAACTTGAAAGGATGTGAACATTTAGCCTAAATTTAAAAAAGGGCTGGGGTGTAGTTCAGTGATAGAATGCCCCTGGGTTCAATCACACACACACACACACACACACACACACACACACACACACACACACACACATACAATTACCTCCATCCTTTCCTATACCTACTGCCCCTTCCCACTGACTCTTCCACTTGAGTGTATAAACTTAATAAAGGACCTCACATTGTAAAATGTAAAATAAACATGCATTCTTCCACACACTCCTCTAGCTTCAACTTTTTATCTTCTTAACAGTTCAATTCTGAAACAAGTTATCTACAATTGACATCTCCATTTCTTCACTTCCTTTTTCTATTCAGCCCATTTGAAACAAGTTTCTGTTCCACTGAAACTTTCTTGCTGAGCTGCATAATCATCTCCATCCACATCTCTAAGTGCAATTGACTCCTTCTCGGTTTGTATCTTGCTTGACCTGGCAACAGCATTTGACCCCGTTAACCACTTCCTTTCAAGAAAACACACACCCACTCTTCACAAAGTATCAGGACATGACACGCTCATGCTTTTCCACTTCTTTAGCTCTCTTGCCCAGGTCTCCTTGTTGACTTCTCCCTGTCTACATATTTCCTCAAGGTTGAAATCCATCAGACCCATGCCCAAGATTCAGTGTTCCTCTCTCTACAGACACTTCCCCAAATTATCTGATGTTTCTGTGTCTTTACAATAAACATCCAGTCTAGGATGAATTTTCCTGACCTTCAGATCCATGTGTCCAAATATATGGTCCCTACCTACTTCAGATGTCTCACAGGCATTCCAGTGTCAGTTTTCCAAGACTGGCCATAGCATCTCTATTGACACCAGAGTCCCAGGTAGGACCTCAACTCCTCCCTCTTACTCATTCCTGTCATCTAATTCCTAACGAAATCATTTCATTTCAAATGCATCATTTGTCAATGTAAATGTCATTTTCAAAGAAGAGCCTTCCTTAGGACTGGGGATATGGCTCAATGGCATGTGCTAGGCACCAGTTTTGATTCCCAATGTGGCAAAATAATAATAATATCAATAATAATAATAATAATAATAATAATAATAATAGCCTTCCTTAAATCCAGATATATTACTAGCTCCCTTTCCTCACTCTTCTTCTCTAAGAAGAGTGTATGCATAAATCCAAATTATCACATCCTTCTCACATTTTACACTCATTAGAATAGAGTATATGAAGTATCTGTCTTCCTCACCAATAAACTTAAATAGATGAATGAGTGGATAACCAGATGGATATGTGGGAAAGAGGGAAAGGAAAAAGAAGGATGGAAGGATGGAAAGGAGAAAGGCAGGAAGATAGAGGGAAGGAAAGGAAGGTAGGCAAGCTCAATTAAGAGATTTGGAAGTCTTTAGAATAGATAACTTAAGGCAGGCAAGAGAATGGAATTCTATAAGTACAAAAATTAGGAAAGAAAGGTTTTGAACAGATTTCAGAGACAGATAAACTTTAAGAATAAATCAAGACATGTTGAGAATGAAGACCATGATCGTATAGAGAGGTATTTAAAAATTGCCCAGAGACTGGAGGATCCAGGTTCACAGCCAACCTCACCTCGGCTACTTAATGAGGCCCTCTGCAACTTAGTGAGACCCTGTTTCAAAATAAAGAATAAAAAAAGGGCTGGGGGTGTAGCTCAGAGGTAGAATGCCCCTGGGTTCCACCCCCAGTATTGCAAAAAAAAAAAAAAAAAGCCCAGTAAAGTGTGGTTTAATGGAATAGTTCAATAATTACTAACCTTGTGATGTTAAGCATGTTTCTTAGTTCTTTGGTCTTTCCATTTCTGTATCTGTGTAATGGAAGCAATTATAGCATAACTATCACAGGATCATTATAAGAGATAAATTAGCTAGCATTTATGAAATATTGGGAAAATGCAAAATGTCAGCCATCATTGGTGTTTAATTTAAGCAAGAGGGTTTAATGGACAGCTGCCCGTCACAGATCTGCTGAGCCATCTTAAGTTTGCCTGTAGTCCCTTTTTCAACAGTGCAGGGCTACCAGTACTCAGAGGATGCAGCCCTAAACACATACACATACGCACACAACTACAATTAATAGTGCTTCACAAAATATATTGAAGATTAATGCCACTGTGATTTTGTTCACTCTTGGCTCTCTATTTGTGTATTTATTCAGGGTTCCTCAGAGAAATAGAATAAATAAGAAGGATTATTTTATCCTATCTTATTATATATGTTATTTACTTTATATACTCATTCCTGGAAGAAATTTCAAAAGGTATAATAAATTATATCTTATGCAATGCTAAAAATCTGGAGTCTGAAAGCTGCAGACCCAGGAGAGGTAGTGGGCAGCTTGAAAACCTGAGAGATGGCGAGTCCCTGGTATAGCTGGTATAGATTCCAGTCCTGATCTAAAGGACTAAGATACCAGAGTATAGAGGGCAAGAAGGACCAATGTCCCAGCTTGATGTTGTCAGGGAGTCAATTCCACCATTGTCCACCTTTTTGTTCTATTCAGGCCCTGTGCAGATTGGATGAGGCCCACCCACCCTGGGCAGGGGATTGCTTTACTCAGTTCACGAACTCAAATCTTAATCTGTCTTGGAAACCACAACCAGAAATAATGTGTATCCAGCTCTCTGTGCATCCCTCGGCCCAGTCAAGTTAACCAAGTTAACCACTGCAATCTGAACGGCCCTCTTCCACTACTGCCCCGCCACTGAGCCATCCTCTCCGCCTTCACACTGGGGCCACTCAAGCAACACTGTTCAAGTCTTCATAGCCCCTTGTCTCAAATCTAATTTGGTACAAAACCTGAGATGTAAGTCTGCCTTGCAAAAGCAATCTTTTTCTTACTTATCTTTGACTTTTTTCATCATCTAGCAGAGAGTAGGTTACAAAAATGCTAATGTTTATTAATTTAAACTGGTAGAGGCAACTGTGACTTTAGTCTGAAAATTAAATATGAAGATTTTTATCTTTTTAAGAAATTCCTCTAAATCTCACTAGGAGCAAATCAGTGAACAAAATGAAATATCACACATCCTCTTGAGGAAAGGAAAAGATTGCATTATTCTCTACTACAAAATGGGGAAAAAGTAATAATTAAAGATTGATGGTGGTTACTATGGAAAGCAAATTAAACTTTGATACTTATTATTAGTAATTTTTAAAAAATAAACAATATGGAAATCCCCTTAGGCTTTTAAGAAAACAAAAACACATACTGTAAAAGTATATGAAGCAACTCTGGAGAAAGTTCAGGGAAAACACTGTCATCATGTATAATATTAATAGCTTAACAACATTGAAAATAATTTAGTTCTGTCTTTAAGCCAAGACAAACTGAGCACGTGAAGCCTTCCAAGAGTGATCTTGGGCCTACTGATAAGCAGCCACATGGGAAGCAGCGCCCTGCTTCCCTGCTTCCTCCTGCCAGGCTTTGAGAATATTGCTAACTTGGTTGAAAATCATCATGTTCACATGTCGGTGGAGCTCCAAGCATGTATTAGGTGGCACGACAACATGTGTTAATCATCAAGACAAAATAGGAAGCATCCCCTCTCCTCAAAGAGTTTAGGGAGACATGTAAGTAAAGAAGTAACTTCAACAGACTTTGTTCACTGCATAATAAAGAAGTAACACAGAGGAGAGTGATGAATGCTAAAGATCAATGATTCAAGAAAACGCCATGGGAAAAGTTGTGACCCTCAAAACAAAGCATGGGCATTTGTTTTAAAGTTTCACCATTTAGTATCAGTGTTAACACATTTAACTATTGAAACATTGGAAAGTACAGAATAAAATAACACCTGCAATCTAATACCACCACCTAGAGTTACATATAATAAAATTTTAGATATTTTCCATGTACTTTATTTTCATATTTGTGTGTGTGTGTGTGTGTGTGTGTGTGTGTGTGTGTGTGTTACTGAGGATGAACCTATGGATGCTCTACCTCTGAGCTACACCTGCATCCCTATTTTATTTTTTTGTTTTGAAACCGGGTTGCTAAGGCCTTGGTAAGTTGCCGAGGCTGTCCTCCAATGTGCATTCCTTCTGTCTCAGCCTCCAAGTACCAGTATTACAGGTATGCACCACTGCGCCTGGCCTATTTTCATGTTACTGAGCTAATACTAATCTTATACTATATTTCTGAGAGCATATATGATGGGTAATTTAAATAATTTGGTGAACTTAAAATATTTTAGTAAACTTTAAATCTTTTTACTAACATTACTTTTATGGACTCCACATATTAAATTTTGTCCTAGTCCAGTAGTTCTCCCTTCCCCACAGGATACTTCAGTGGCTACCTGAAACTGTGGATAGTTCAGAACTTGGTGTAGAAAGACATATTAAAGAATGTGATTTTTAAAAAAAATAAAGTTTTTACTGAATTATCAGCATTAAACATGTACCTCATGGCAGGATATGAATTTTAGGACCCTAGAAGAAAATATATAAAGATATACAATATTGGCACCTAACAATCAGTCCTAAAGTCAATAAGCACATTATCTTGCTATTCCATAAAGATGAGTTTGGTGAGGAGGGATTTGCCTAGGGATGAGGGTAGGGCAAAGCTGAAGAAGTAGGTAGGAACCAGATCATGAACACGCTTCTATGTCGTGATCCGTAACTTATCTTTTATCCTGAAGGCAATGGAAATTCAATAAATGTTTGCTCAATGTAATTGATTTACCCACTTAGGAAGAGTTTGCTTCCTTAAGTAAATAAGACCAGTAATGAAATATCTAGCAAGGCCCCAACTGAAAATATTCTTTCTTCAGGAAGTACACCTTATCTTCAGAGCTGAAATTTGAGGAAGCCTTCCTATCCAATTCATTCAGGACTTAAAATTAATTAATTAGTCCAAAAAGTATAGCCACAAATTATTTTTACATGATAAATACATGTAGAGTATTAGTTTATTTGAAAACTTAGACAAATGCTTTATTTACAATATTTTGGTTAGGGGCAAAGCTTTTTCTTGAATCAGGATTTATTGATCAGAGCTCACCTCCTGCTCTTTTACCTAAGCCACAATAATATTTCATAGTATATGATACCCATTCTTTAGTTTTTCAAGATGAAGTGCTCAAAATACAGACTCCATTATCAAAAATCTTTACAAATCTATATCTTGTGAATTTTTCAATTTTCAAAATTTCTATTGCTGATTCAACAGTAACTTTTGTCTTAGTAACTTACCCTTAGTTTTTTTTTAAAACTAAATTCAGCTTATATTTTATTGAAAAGTAAATTTTATTTCCCTCTCTTTCACATTACTCATTTAACATTTAATATCTCGATAGTCAGCTTTGCAAATTCTTTTATCTGATTCTTGTTAAAAATCAATACAAGTGGAAGGAACAGAATAACCAGCTCGCTGTGGCCTTCACAAAATCTTCTTTACAGAGGGGATGGAAGTCACTGAAAAACCAGGCAAGACCCAAGTGGAGTTTTCTCAAGGACATTACCAACAGATGTCTCCTTTCTCCAAACTTCCAAAGCCCTTTATCTACAGCTCTCATCACTGTCCATGGAACCATCTTACTTAGCTATATGATTTTTTTCCCCTTTGCAAAGTCCATTTCTGCTAAATCTCTATGTCTATTGCATAAAATTTTCATTATAAGTTGTATTGTGGCTAAAACAAAAAAGTTGAACCAATTCCGCATGAATTTTTAAAAATATAAATATTGTTCCAATTGATAATTATTTTCATAAGTATTGTCTCCGTCAGCATTCTCACTTCTATAATCCAAGTAAACCTGATCACATAACTTAGAGGAAGGAAGATTTATTTGCTCACAGTTTTGAAGATTTCAGTGTTTCATTTCATGTCAGGCCAGGTCTGCAGAGCTGAGAACATGGCATCAGGAAGCAGAGAGAGGGAGGGAGAGCATAGGGTTTCATCACTCACATCAAAGGACGAAGCAAGAGAGAGAAGGGGAAGGAAGAGTCTCATATACTCCCCAAGGCCACACCCTCAGGGACCCTTCCTTAGCAACCGTACCCCACTTCCAATATTGCTGTCTTGTTTTCATGAGGGCTTGGGGGACATTCTAAATTCAAATGATTCTAAGTACCTTATCACTGCCTGTGGGATTTTCCCCATGTGTACATTAGTCATTTAAACCATTCCATGCAATAAGTGTTTCTAAAATACAGATTTTTATGGTTGGGTGATTTCATATTATTTTTAGGAAAACAAAATATGTAACAGTCACAAAAGAGATAATACAGAAAATGTTATAGGGCAATTGAGACCAGACAACCTTGTGCTAGTTTTTTCTGCTTTTACATATTCCTGCCCTATCATAATCTCCACACATCCCGCTTTAGCTCCTAAGAATGACTTCTACTAATGTCTTAACTTGGAAGCCATAGAGTTTTGGCCAACAGGGGGCACCATTAGATGAATGGAGGATGGAAGGAGATAGCATCCAGGAAATTTTGATCCCCACTCCTACCCTTCTTCACAGCAGCAAAATTTTAGCAATAGCCATGACCCCCTAACAACTTTATCTCCTGTGACACAACCTGCTTCCAAGAGGTTAGCCCCCAGAAGACTCCAGAAAAAATTCTGTTCTCTCCATCCCATCAGACTGATGTCCCTGACTTCCTTACTATTGACTTCCTTTGGGACCTGGAGGACCCTCATAGGTTGTTTTAACCTCACTCATACTTCTGTAAATAGATCTTCAACCAATTCCCTTCAAGATCCCAGCTGAGTATATATTCTGTTTCTTTCTGGGCCCTATGTTGAGATAACCACCAAATATCAGTCTATAAAGCCTTAAGTTTTTGTCATTTAAAGGTATTCAAAAATTTTTACTTTTTTTTTTTTCTTTTTATGTTGCATTAAGTCTAGCTGAGACCCTAGAGAAACAAAAAACAACAACAACAACAAAAACTACCCTGGGTATTTAGTAGGACTTGAAAAACAATTTCCCAGTGCTTAACAAATAGTGTGATCCAACCCTTTGACCCAGAAGTCCCACTATTTAGACTCTATCATTTAGTGATACTGTCCTACGTGGTTAAAGATACATCACAGGGATCACATACTAAAGGGCCCATGAGAACGACCAGGTGCTATAAATGAGGAAAGCCAGCCAAGTGCAGTGTATTAGGGAGAAGAGGGAGGGTAGCAGATGGAATAACTATAAATTTATAAATGTAGCAGCTCTTCTCTGTCAAAGGTAGTTATTAAAATGCAAAAACTTGGCTAGAAATTATTGATATTTAAATTTTTTTAGAGAAACCAAAACTCTGGGAGTTAATTTAAATTATCTTGACTTACAAGTATGACTCATTTTTTTGTTTAATTTTTTTAAAGGATATAGAACTCAAACCAGGTGAACCTGCAGTTTCTGTTCTTTGCGTTTTTGTGTGCCATTCCTGGAAGTATTGCACTATTGAATCAAAGCATGGAGTCAATTGAGCAAGTTCCCATTTCATCTCCTTTTTCTAAAGATCCATTAAATATAGTGTCCTCAGAGGACATATCAGATACTAAACTGATAAAAACAAATACTATACTTGATCTTAGCCCAAAGGCTGAGAAATGATAAACCTGCAGTTTAGATCTGGCCCTCAGGAGCCAGTTTGTATCTTTGATGGATGTATACGAATATTATTGGCTGCACTGTTTGAAATAGCAAACATTTAGAGCCAAACTTAATGGCCTTCATGAAATAGATTTTATGATACATATGGGCAGGTATGTCCCAATTTAAAGAACAAGGCATATCTATCTATCTATCTATCTATCTATCTATCTATAAACTAAAAAGGATAAGCTCTTCATATTTGAGTTATTTTTTAAAATTTTCAAGATATGATAGAGGCAATGGTCTAATATTTAAAATTATTTGTGCAGCACAATTTTGTGCATGAATAAGAACATCTAGAAAAATCCATATCAGATTTCTGCCAGTGGTTTAAAAAATAGTGGAAATGAAAATAATAAAAAGTATTCATCTTTCTATAGTTTTTCTAGTTCTTTATTTCTCACAGTAATTAAAATTAAAATAATATCCAGCTAAAAGTTTCTGGAACTTTTATGTTCATCAAAAGCATTGGGAAGCTTTATTCTGTCATGAACTATAGCAAAAATAGTAGATATTAGCTATTGTGATAGGCATATTTCTAAGATATGTGCATGTCTTCTTAACTTAGCAAAAGCTAACTACTTTTATCACGTAGCTTCTATTATCTTTCCATTCAACTTCTATGAAAACCAAGGTATGCAAGAGATCAAAGTCACAGTAAGTAGTGGACCTGGTATTTAACCTGTCAGTTTACCTCAAGGACTTAAATACTTAATCCCAAAAACACTGCCTAAATGGTATCCATGAGAGGCCAATAATTCAGGAATGATTCAATATAAGACAAGAAATGTTGCTCAAGTTCATAAATTATGTAAATTGAATTGTTTTTAAAACTCCAAGAATATCTTATTCAAGCTAAAATAACTTTTTTTTATTGAGATGCAAACAACCCAGAAAGAATTTTCAATATCTCTTTTGTGTAGGTTTCTACCAAGGCTTAAGAATTTATAGATTTACCTCTATCCAAGATAAGACAGCCAAAACTGTCTTTTAAATTCTTAACCAAAGAAACGTTTCAGTTTCCAAGATGACTTGTGGTAGATGCCAAAACCAGGACCCAAAGAAAGGTCAAGGTCACTTTATCTTCCACAGAAGAAAGAAGACTTGGATCAAAACATCTTGAAGGTATGCCTTGTAATAGCAGAGGTATCTCTTGTTCAGTATGACCACAATGGATGTGTCTTTGATAATCATCCATTGTTAGGCCTTATGGGCTTGGTACACAGCAAGCAATATGTTAGAACATGCTAGAGTGACTTCAGTATTTTCCCTCCACAAGTCTCTACTTTCCCCATCTCTTCCTCCAGAATTCCTCAAGGCAGAAGGATTGAGTTTTGACAAGAAGTAAGATTATAATTTTGCCTTGGACTTTTCAGAGAATAGTATAATTATGCCAAATAGATCTCTATGTTCTAAAGTTAGATCAGTATTCAAATTACACACGTTTACCAAGGGATGGAACACAGCATACTTTCCTTCTATATCCAAGCATAAGTGAGCATTTGTAATTCTCACCTTAATTCCCTCAATCTAGCAGAAGTGCTTATCTCCAGAGCATTTTCAAGGTTCTCAAGGCAGCAAAAATGAATCACTCTTTGTTCTTACTTTTGCTTTTGTTTTTGATTTACTAAGGACAGATAAAATATTACATGTTGCTTTATCTAGACATTTCTTAAGGGTTTTTTGGTTTGTTTTTTGGTACTGTGAATTGAACCCAGGGGCATTCTACCTCTAAGCTACACTCCCAGCCCTATTTTTTATTCTTTGTTTTGAAACAGGGTCTCACTAAGTTGTAGAGAGCCTCACTGAGTAGCTAAGACTGGCCAGGAACCTGCAATCCTCCTGTCTCAGCCTCCCAAGTACTGGAATTACAAGCGTAAACCACCACGCCCAACTCAATTCCTAAGGTTTTTAAAACAGATTCCCAGAACACCTTAAACTTAAGAGGAATGAGAATATAAAATTGTAATGCATCATCAAATTACCAACTTCAAATTATCGACTGAGTAGATCACAAAGAGGGAAAGAAGGAGACACTTGTGTGCTTAAACTTGCTGAATTAACCAAATTCACCCAAGAGATATCATGTAGGAGTAGCCAGGTGTGGTAGTGAATGCCTGTAATCCCAGTACTTGGGAGGCTGAGGCAGGAATATGACAGATTTGAGGCCAGCCTCGGTAACTTAATGAGACCCTGTTTCACAATAAAAAATAAAATTGGGTTGAGTGTCATTGGGCTCAATCCCCAGTAAAACACACACACACACACACACACACACACACACACACACACACACACACACTATATATATATATATATATATATATATATAATGAAATATTTAACACTGAAAGAGAGGCATAATTATTGAAGAGAATGACTAGTTCATTTGTTTATTCTCTTCTGTCTGCTTTCTTCGCCTGTGGTCATTCACATTGAGTCACAAAACACACAGTCATGACCATTCCTCAGAGCTAAGGGTATGAGGCCTAGAAGATAAAGATACAATATTATCAGTTCTAAGATCAAAGATCTACCTAAGGAGCAGAGTTGGCAGATGGCCAGAGGATGTCTGAAGAAAAGAACCAATTTGAGAAAGACATACACCAAGAAACACTGCAATTTCTGCATGGCTGTGCCTGCGGAAATCCATCCATGACTCTTCCATGTTGGAAACCTCTGCCTGGGAGGGTACAAAGCAAAAAACAAAGAAGCCCTACTTTCATAGTTCTAACTACAACCTAGCAGCTGGTAACTGCTAAGTCTATGGCTCTAACCTCATTCCTGATGTCCAGAAACATACTACCATCTGCTTTCTAGGCAGTCCAAGAAGAATCCCATGATAGCTGGGTCCAAAGTGCATGAGTTATTTAAGGTATGGCATTAATCCACCCAGGCTTGAATCTCAGCTTCATGACGTGGAGCCACTCTGACTCCTCAGGATACCTGTATATATGCCCTTAGGTTGTGATAGGGCTACTGTGTATGCATGTGCAAAGCACTCGGTATAATATCTGGCATGATTCTCATGCCAAATAATTGTGATATCATCATCACCTTCATTATAGTGCTTATATTACACTAATTTATAATTAATTTATACTAATTATACTTATGTGAATATTCCTAATAGCAATTCAATATTTATTAAATAGAATGTTTCATCCATTCCCTAAAGCCTGATACTCCTTCTGCAATTTCCTATCTGGATGAACTACAGTGTAGTACACTTCATATTCTAAATAAAATAAATCTATAGAATATCTTGCCAATCAGTTCCTTTCTACCACACTCACTTCTTGTCGCTATCAACACAGATTTCTCTCATCAAGATCCCATTTGCTATGTTCTGTCCCATCATATTATTTACATTTTACCAAAAGCAAATCTCTCTCTGCCTGAAACCCTTTTCCAAACATACTCTATTGGGCAATTCTTACTTTTCAAAGCTTTTAGTTAAATACTACTGCCTTTAGAAAGAGTTTTGTAACACCTCATTGAAGCAGGCAGAATTACTTATTCTTCTCTATGTTTCTTTCCATAAACACTCAAAACACACATGACCTGCATCTGCTGCAATAACAGTACACTGCAAGAATTATGCCTCCCATCTATACCTGGTGAGAAATCACGAAAGCTTGTGTCTTGTTTACCTTGGGAAGCCTGTGGAACGTAAACCACCATCAATGCAGAGAGAGTAGGGACTGAGACTCTGGTCATCAAATTTCTTAATGTTCCAGCTCATCCCAAGATGTGTTCCCCTATGCTCCCCCCCCCAAAAAAAAACCCTAGCTATTACATTTTATAGAGCTTTTAATCACTAATGCCATATTAATATATCACAACCTATCACTCTTACATGAACATTGCTGTTGTACCCTAAACATTCTGAGATAATAGGCCTAAATTCCTATCTTCCATTGCTATTAACTTATAGGCAAAAGTATAAAATGTCTCAAAAGAAATGTCTCATAATCTATCTCTAACTTCCTGGCATTTGACAAAATTAAGTTACAGAGCTAAACCAAAGGGGAAAATATTTCTAAATCGAATCTATTTGTGATATACTGGTTTAAAATTCAAAACTGCCAACATATTCTGTTTACTCACTTGGCATCTGCGGCATCTGCCAACTGGTGGCCAAAAATTAGAGCAGACTTAACTAATTAGAAGGGTCCCCATCTGGTAGCTGAACTTCTTGTTTATGCTTCTTTTACATTCTGAGTACAGAGATTCGAACCAGAACTTTTGTGGTTTGCAGCCGAGGAAGCTCTCCCTGGCTAGCTTCCTAGCTATTGTCCTGCTGAGCTGAATCTGGCCCAGATGGAAGCGTTCTCTATATTTTATAGCTTCCCTCCCTGTGTTCCCCTGGGATGAATCATCTTTGCCACAGGAGTTTCCATTGTCTCTCAAAACACTTTTTTTTTTCATTCATTTTTATCTCCGCAGGCCTAGATGTAGGACTATGAGTACTTTAATGAGAAATAAAAGCTTCCAAAAAGAATCTGTGATTTGGTGAAGTCAATACTATCTCTCCTAGGAACAAGACTGGAGGAAAAAAATTAAAAAACATATTGTAGTGTAATTTATTTCTTTGTGGAATTTGTTTAATTATTTCACATATAGCTTCAAAATAAACCAAACTCCTAACAGAACTATGCAGTAGGTACAATCAGACTTTGGATAAAAACTTCCATTAAAATCCTGGTCCTGGTTGCTATTAGTTTTTTGCTGCTCAGCAGTTAACCTAATCTCCCAGTACCTCAGTTTTCTCATATGCAAATTTAGAACCATATTTCAGTTACTGCTTCATAGAATTATGAGGATTAAATGAGAAATTATGTGCAAGGTGTTTAGTGCCAATACCTGGCATAAAGAAAACTGGTCACAAAAATTTATTATTGACGACAGAGGCCTAAAATATTTAAGGGATTACAACATATATCCTTTTTCCAATTTTATTTTTAACTGATATGTGAAAACATTAAAATTATACATATTAATGGAGGACCATGTAACATACAGTCTTTTCAAAGTACACAATGCACCAGTTACTTGTTTTATAACTCAGTTATTTTGTTATGCTTTTGAAGTTTCTCTTAGAAGCATTTTCATTTCCCTGCACACATTCCAGTCAATATTAAAGGAATATTAATTAGTAACATGATATGTGGCTAAAGAAAGCAAGCATAAGCTGGACATGGTGAAGCGTGCCTGTAAACTTAGTATAAGTACTAGGTTGAACAGGAAGGAGGCTGATACAGGAAGATTGCAGGTTCAAGACCAGCCTTAGCAATTTAGCAATCCTCCCAGCAATCTAGAAAGACTCTGTTTTAAAACAAACAAACAAACAAAAACTAAAAAGGTTTTTATAAAAACTAATATACACAGAAAGTGTATATTAGAGTTCAAATGCCCCTGGTCTAAATCCTCAGTACCAAGAAAGAAAGGGAAAAAGAAAGAAAGGAAGGGAGAGAAGGATATATTAAGAGAAACAGAAAGCTGGGTGTGGTGGCGCACACTTGTAATCCCAGCATTTGGGAGGCTGAGACCAGAGGATCCAGGTTCACAGCCAGCCTCAGCTACCTAGTGAGGCACTCCACAACTTAGTGAGACCCATTTTCAAAATAAAGAATAAAAAATAGGGCTGGGGGTATAGCTTGGAGGTAGGATGCCCCTGAGTTCAATCCCCAGTACTGCAAAAAAAAAAAAAAAAAAGAGAGAGAAACAGAATTAGCATATTCATTTACCATCTTTTTGTCTATTTTCCATTGTTAATTTTTCTCCTTATCAGCTAAGAAGTCATAGTAATTTGAAAACAAACTTACTTGGAATATGTTTAGGGAAAAAAACATATTGGAAGATGTTTAGGAATTACTCAACATCTGTTAAACACCTACTATGGATAAGTACTGTTTTAAGCCTGTTTACAAAGACAGGTAAGATACAACCTTCATCTTCAAAAGAGTTCACAATGTTTAAGGAGATCCAATGATATGATAAATAAATAGATTTCTGTAAAATTAACCCAAGTCCACGATGAAGAGTCTGGGAAAACTTCTGGGAGAAATGGTGCTCATTGTTTGGTTTGGTTTTGGATTTTTTACTACTATTATTAGGCAGTAATTGAAGAAGAGCAGAAATCTAAAAGCATAACAGGCAGCACAGAGACCAAGATGAGAGAGGAGACAGGATCAACTATAGAAGACCTTGTGTAGGAGGAGGTCGTGTCAAGCCCTTCATGTCCTGAAAGGTTTAAAGCCTCAAGGTATACTTTCAATGACACAGCAGCAATGAGAGGAACAGGTAGGTTCTAGGTTGGTTAACTCCTGTGGCAAAGATGATTCATCCCAAGGGAATCACAGATGTGAAGAATTCATCAAGCTAAATTTGCTACAACTCAGGTATTAGCTAAGGAAAGGCAGTGATTGTTGGAATGGAGTAGTTGGCATAGGCCCTCAAAAAGGATATAAAATACAGAGGCCTCGGTATTCTAAAATGTTGGTGTTGGCTATGATAGGGTAAAGCTAGTGCAACTACAGAAGAAATGAGAACGAGGCTTGGAAGGAAGGAATGGGCTGTACTCACAGGTTCCCATGAGGAATTCAGTCATGCCAGGCAGGGCTTGGGGAAAGCACCAGTGTCCATCAGGAAGCAGAGTACAGGAATGAGGGAAGAGCTTCGGCCATGGCCTTCACTTGATTTTCCTCAAAATAGCAAGATAAGGCATGGCAAATAGCACAAATGATTGACTAACTTGGATAATTCTAGCAGGCTCTAAACCATAGGAGTGGTCCCTAGCCGTCTGGTGCCTGGTCCTGAAATGAAGAAGGCAGAGGAATATTGCTCCTAGGGGGAGAAGGTAAGTTCTAGATCAGTTGAATTTGATTCAAAGGCATTCTCCCAGATAAGTCCTTTGCTGTCTCTAAGAATAGGGTAGTGACAAAGATCAATCCTCGACCAATGCTAGTCTTTTTGATAAAGTCTCCACTTCAGTCTATACAGACTTGAATGGAACACTACCATAGTTTCCAACAGTTCAGGAATGCATCCATCCCTACAATGACCCCTGGAGCCTCTTAACATGTCTAGCCCAGAAAACTTATGACTGCCAAAAGAATGTAGTATGTTCCAGCCAACATTTGAATATACACCCCTGTCTCCCATTCTCTGCAGGGGGGCAGTCTAAAGTTAATCATAGCTCATTAGCAAACACAAATGGGTTTCAAATGGACCAATCCCTCTCCAACAATTGTAATTTTCACTTCCCTGACTCTGTTGAGCCCCACTTGTACCCTTCCCTATTCCTTCGATCTCTCCTTATAATGCCCAGTCACCATTTGTATAAACTCTAGTTGAGTTCAGTTCACATTGGACTCTTTTCTATACTGCAAAAGTGTATTGCTGATTAAAATCTGCTCTATACTTTGTTGTCTGGCTTTGTTTGATATCAACTTGAAAAAGGACAGCCACTCTCTAACCATAAAGCTCGTTTGCTTGCTTGCTTGCTTGCTTGCTTGCTTGCTTGCTTGCTTTCAAGATGCCCAAACATCAAGTATACGGAAAACAAGAACTATAAATACAGTACACTTGTTCACAAATCAGAAATCAGATCTGGAGCATGTGTCACTGTGGTCAGGGAGGAGAAGGAGGATGACATCTTCATTTGAAGTTGGGTGACTAGGAAGACAGTGGGGCCACCTATGAGACTAGAGAAGAAAGGACAAGAAATGAGGCTAAGCAGGAAGAGGGGGAGAGTGAAGTGAATTTGAAGTGCTTTATTGCGCATGAGGACAAGGAGTGGGACAATTCTCAGCATACTATTTGTAATTGAAAACATGTGAGTAAATGAAAATATCCAAAAAGTGGGTAGAATAAGAATGAGCCTAGTCTTTAGAATAAAAACAAGAGAGGTAGGAAATGAACTTTCAACAAACAGAAAGAGAAGAGATGATAGAGACTGAACAGTCAGAGAGAAGAGTCAAGAGAGATGAGAATCATGAAGCCGAAGACATGAAATAGTAGAGAAAGGACAATAATGGCCAATACATGATGGGGAGCCCATGGCATCACCCAAGGTCTAAAGTGTGTAGTGAGTTAGCCTGGATTTTGGAGTCAGACACTGGGATTCAAGTCCAGTTTCCACAGTTTATCACTGTATCAATCAGCATCCTCACAGCCATAATCTAAAGACTTGACCATGTAACTTAGAGGAAAGAAGATTTATTTTCTTATGGATTCGGGCTCAGTCCATGTGAGCATGGGAACCATGGATCTCAGGGCATGGCAATGGGAGGCAGTAGGTAGACAGAGGGAGAACATGTGGTCAGTACTTCTCACATCATAGAGGCTGGAAGGAAGAGAGAGAGAGAGGGATCAGGGGAAGGAGGAACCATATATATAATCCCCAAGGCTGCACCCCCAGGGACCCTCTCCCTCCAGGCACCACCCAGATAAATCCATTACAATGGATTTATCATCAACTGCTGGAATTACAACTCTCAAGGCTCAATTACATCAGTTCCAAACACCAATTTATAAGCTTTTCAAGGAGCGATTCTAAATCTAACCATGGCAACCACTTGTGTGACTTTGGGCAAATTATTTTAGATTCTAAGGTTAAATTCCCAAACCTGTAGAAAGGAGGCAATCTACTTCCATCTAAGGTTCATTGGGAGGACTAAGTCAAATCATCTAAATAAAGTACGTCACTCAGTGCTGGCAGATAGCACTCCCTCAACAAGAGGCCCTATCTTGATTAGTATTTGCTCAAATATTAGTAGTATAAGTTGGTCCCATTTGAATCAACAAATTAACAGTATGATCTCTGCAAGCCGATTCCGTGAATATGAGCACTACGTGATAATTCTTCCCCAAACATCTGGCATTGTATCTCAGCACATGTATTAATGCATGAAGCATAATATAAGAGGTAACTCATGGTCAGTTCTTACAATCACAGGTCTAGCACTTCCTCAATCCAAGTAATTCCTTTAGGTATAATGAAAGTTAAAGAATTGCAGTCATGCATTGACAGATCTTTGATAGAGGATTTACCACATTATATATAACACATTTTAGACACTTACAAGAACTTTGCTTTATAGAAGAAACAATAGTTCCCTTGCCTTACCAAATCCTCTATTCTCTCACTCGTAAATTTAGACACAAACTACCTGTCACAGTTGCTCTCAGAAAGAAGTCAAGCAGAAAAAAAAAAAAAAAAGAAAAATAAATACACAAGAATTAAAAAGGAAGCATAGCATGCAATAAGGCACAGATGCAATTTAGGTATTACCAGATCAAATGCATTATACTAGGTTCTATAAAGTACCCAGAAAAGACTCTGCCCTCATGAAACAAATCCTTTAATAATAGAGACATGACCTATCAAAAAAGGAAGAAATCACATTAGCATGAGCTTGTCAGAAAAGTCTTCAAAATTTTATTACAGAATAAGTATTAAAGGATAAGCTTGCAATAAGCAGATTCATTCAACAACATGTGTATTTGTGTGTCCAGTATTGTTTTCAAGACTGAGGATTTAGGGGGGAAAAAAGGCTTTTCGGGATCAGTACCTCGTCTGTTAACCATCTATTAAGTCAAATCTAGGGAGAAGGAGCAAGCTGTGCAATGATCTGAGGACTTCCACTGACTAAACTAAATTAAGTGTTTTGAATATGACATGTAAAGAGTCCTGTAGTAAAAATAACCAAGACTTGAATATTTTGTCAGCAAATCTTAAACTCATTCGATGTCATTACAATTGATAGAATCCACGTATTTCTTACTATTCCATTGCCAGCACCTTTTATACAGTTTGTCAAAATAAAATGAATAATAGATGACCCAAGAACCTAACTTACTCTATGACCCCTGTTATCATGTTTATGTAGCTGGTATCATCCTCAGTTGCTATGGGAAACAAGCATAGCATACCCAGTTGAAAAAAAAAAAAAAAAGACTAACAAAGACCTTGCAAGAACCTTGTTGCTGTGGAGAGATAGCACCCATCCCTCACTGTAGGTTGAGAAATCTAATGTGGAGTCAACAGAGTGTTCACACTAATTAACAGTGTCAAGAAAGAGTTGAGAGTCATTGGTGCTGCCTTTTGACCTCATTGGTATTTTTCAATTTTTCTTTTGGGAGTGGGAGTGGGGTGTACTGGAGATTGAACCCCAAAGGCCTTCTACCTTTGAGCTATCCTCCCAGTACTTTTCATTTATTTATTTTATTTTGAAACAGGGCCTCACGAAGTTCCTAACGCTGGCCTCAAACCTACAATCCTCCCAACTTAGCCTCCCAAGTACTGGGATTAGAGGAGTGACCATCATGCTAGGCAGGTTTTGCCAATTTTAGGATACAAGTTGCTCTCAACATTTAAAGACATAAACTTGCAGTGAACCAAACATAATGCAGGACTAATCACTGGTATTGCAAGCATCTTATTCAAAAAGTACTGTTTAACATATTCCTAATTATACTTTTGCTATTTTTACAAAATACAGTTTTAAAAATTCCAAATAATTTTTTAAATGTATGATGAAATGTTAGGCTGAACGGTATAAAATTGCCTTCTTTTATAGGTCAGAAATAGATGAGCTCCCAAGGTCTAACCTAATATATAACCTGGAAAATATCATTTAAAATCTTACAAATAAGTGCTGAAGATGTAGCTTAGTGGTAGAGCATTTGCCTGGCATATGCAAGACCCTGGGTTCAGTCCCTAGCACAACCAAAAAAAAAAAAAAAAAAAAGTTACAAATATGATATAGGGTGTACTTTCCAACTCTAAAAGAAGTGAACCCTTACCAATATGGTTGAATCCCTTATCAAAACAATGAAACCACACAGGCAAACAGATCAACAGCTTTATCTGTATACAACTTCCAGATGCCAAAGCCCTATCTCCACCATACCAGTACTGTCACAGAGGTAACTACTACCTTAAATATATTGGTTACCTTTGCAAGCATTTCTTTATACTTTATTTAAACAGTCCCATCATGACCATTCTAGTACAGGTTTCCTTGAGCATATGCACACGAGTCCCCCTGAGGTGACACCTGAGGTGCTCACTTGTAGTGTATATACCCCTTTTGCATCTTTGAATACTGGTCATGGTTGTCTGATGTGTCTGTTCTAATTGATATTTTCACCAGGAGTTAAAAGTTCACATGGATCTGCCTCTGTACCAGGACATCATTATCAGAAGTTCTCATTGTATCCAATCTGAAGAGTAGAAAATAGTCTATCTTTATGGATTTAATCTGCATTTTACTAATCACTAGTAAAATAATTATGCATTAGATATAAATGTCATGGTTTCCAAACTTGAGCAGAGGTCATATGTTTAATATAGATCTGTGAATTATGTGGGCATTTCTAGAGAGCTAATAGAAGGAGATCACTTGAAATCGATTTGAATGAAAGCTCTAGGAACCTGCAGAGACAGGGAATTCCTGGACACACATAAGGCCAGCTGGATAATAAAGGGAGGAGAGAGTGTCTGCATGTTGTTTAAGATAAAAACCCATGGACTCCACTATTCACTCCTCTAAATCAAACTCACGAACCCTTGAATTAATTCTACAGAGAAAATGAGAGAGAAAAAAAGAGAGAATGAACATAGGAGAGTTTGTTTTTAATAGTCTCTTATTCAAATCTCTAAGTCACTGGAAGAAGGGCTGCAATGGGTTCAAGTTTCTGTAAGAGGGTGTGTTACAGGACGGAGACACACACCTGGTTTCTGCTCTGTTCCCTGTGCTCCTGCTATGGACCTGGCCAGCTCTCTAGAGGACTTTGACTCCAGTGCCCCAAGGGCATGTTTACTGCTAAGAGCAAGCATTGCCAGGCCCACCTCAGGGCTTCAAATAGAATTCTTCCCACAGTTCATCGGTTCCAGATGTGAGACTAGTTTGGTTTTTCTCATACCACTCTTCTCTGCTTCAACCTCTCCTTTTCTATTGCTTCTCACCATTAAAAATGGAATAAACTGTGTATCAAAACATTACATGGTACCTCAAATCATAGGTACAATTTTTTTGTGTTTTTATGTATTCATAAATTTTTAAAAAATGAAATAATTACACACAAGATACAGAGTAGAAAGGGAAACATGGATCGTTATGCTCTCACTTGCTTTGACATAATCTTTAAGTTATGTGCTCAAATAGACAAAAGAGCAATGAGATCTCCTTGACTATTCAGATGATCACTTTTAAAAGCCCAAGAATGTAAAGAAACAGGAAGACAACAAGTGAGAGGAAAAATAGTACAACTATGTTTTGCTCTTGTTGTGCAATTATTTGTCATATTTTATATCTAAGTCCTGTCCTCTCACCTATAAGCTTTATCAGTGCTGTCAGCACACCTTGTGTCTTTTGTGTCTTGAAGCCCTACACATGGCATCACAGGTCCCCAATAAGTATTTGAGAACAATAGTATCAATTGGCACTTTGAAGTCCACATAACTAGGTAGACCTCTTGAAGAATTAACTCTTTGCCCTTTTGTTTTGTATTAGAAAAACTGATTGCTGCTAAGTAAAGGAGGAATTTGACATATTAAATTACTTTTCTTTGGGAGAAAGTATTAGAGATTTTAAAAGAAGATGTTTATTATTATTATTATTATTTATTTTTATTTTATTTTTTTGCGGTACTGGGGATTGAACTCAGGGGCATTCTACCTCCAAACTTCATCCCCAGCCCTATTTTTTATTCTTTATTTTTGAAACAGGGTCTCACTAAATTGTGGAGTGCCTCACTAGTTAGCTGAGGTTGGCCACGAATCCGGATCCTTTGGTCTCAGCCTCCCAAATGCTGGGATTACAAACCTGCGCCACCACGCCCAGCTTGTTTATTTTTTTAATATGAAATAAAACTATGAAGAAACAAACAATTTTAAAATGTTTTCAAGTAATAGCAGTAGCTACCACTGTGGGACATTTTATAAGCCAAATATTCCTATCTCACTGACTCTATTCTTACTTACGGAATTGGTTATTTAGTATTACTCTTGGCCCTCCCTACACTCATCCTTTTCTCCTCTGCTCTGTGATGTTGGGGTTAGATTTTTATAAACCACATTTCTCAGGCTGCACTGCCAGCTGGCTGGAGGCCCTGTAGCCTGTCCCAAGAGGAGAGCCTGATAGATGATCACAAGCAAGAGGCATGCATAAGGTGTGTCCCCCTTCCCCCGACACACACACCTCACCTCCTCTTCTCTTTCCCTTTCTGTCTTGCTCTTCTAGCAGCAACTCTGGAAGTTACAAAGATTCTTCAGAAATCCTAGCCTTTGCCACAGGCCCCCCTCCTCCGCCATCTCAGAGGGGGCTATTGCCCTGGCCCTTGGTATGTCATCTACTTTCCTTTTTTCCCTATCTCTAGTAGCACTTTCTGCCATCATTGGTCTCTGAATTACCTCACTTCCCCTTTTTACTTACCCAGTGCTTTCAACACTGTGCATCTAATTCCCTATATTAAATTCTCTCTGTTTCAAGCACTTTGTGGTTTATGTTTTTCTGGCTAGACCCTGGGAAGGAACTTGTCTATTAATCAGTCCTTGTCAGTCTTTTGCTGGCTTGTCAGGATGGTAGAAATTCAAAAACATTCCTCTATAAAAGAATCTTCAATTTCCCTGGTAATATATGTAGATATAATAGAAACACACACATGCATACACATTAAGGAGTAGTCTCAGAAAAATATGTCATAGTATAATTCCTTTTATATAAAACAGTACATATGCACACATGCACACACACAGCTATCCATCTGGATCATCACACTAACAATTATCGGCATTACATTAACGGCATTTACTTTTATTTCTTTTTCTTTTTTCTTTTGCTATTTGTTTGTTTATTTATTTATTTATTTATTTATTTATTTATTTATTTATTTAGTGTTACTGGGGATTGAACCCAGGGACATTCTACCTCCAGCTACATCCCTAGCCTTACTTTCTTTTTTTTATTTTGAAACAGGGTCTCACTAAGTTGCAAAGGGCCTCATTAATTTGTTGAGGCTGGCAGCAAACCTGCAATCCTACTGTCTCAGCCTTCCAAATTCTGGGGTTGCAAGTATGTGACACCACGCCCAGCTAAGAAGTATCATTTTAATCATTTTATAAAGTTATTTTTATTTTCTGGAAAGTTCAAATATCTTCAGAGCACATGAATATCTTTTAAAATATTTCATATTCATTAATTTTATTATGTTAACTGGGCATATATAAAATAACTAATAGGAGGCAAATATCAGATGTAACATAATGTGACAATAATGTGCCTTCCTGATAATAAAGGCTTAATAAGTATTTATTAAATAATATTATTTTTTAGTATTTAAGTCAGTTTCATTTTATTTTTTGTAATATTGTCACTTTTCCTAGTAAAGTAACTTTTAGAATTGTGATCAGTTTTTATGTAAGATGTCTTTGCATCCATTAATCTGATAGGAATTAGGTGATACATGAACAAAAGAACCAAAATAAAATAAAGACCTAAATGTAAGATTGGTAGTTACCTCTCTGAAGCACCTGTTTTTACTGTAACTGAACAGCAGGATCCTATATGATTCCAAAGAATGTCTCACAAAAATAGAGTAATTTCCTCAGAACAAGTTAAACATTGAGTAACTCCATTTTGTTGGTTTGTACTACAAACTTAATGCTATTTAAATGTATTTTTTATAGTGTGTTAATAACAGTAATAAAAAAAGAGGAAAAAATGACAACATACAGCTAAGTTATAACAAGCAGATGGTGGCTGGAGATGGGCTATTCTCCAACCATTCCCACTCTTCTCCTTCTCTTCTTCTTCTCTTCTTCTTCTTCTTCTTTTTTTTTTTCTTCTTCTTCTTCCATTGGTATTGGGTACCAGAGATATTCTACCTCCAAGCTACACCCAGAGTTCTACCTCCAAACTACACCCCCAGTCTGATTTTATTTCTTATTTGGAAATAGAGTCTCACTAAGTCACTGAGAGCCTTGCTCAGTTGCCATGGCTGGCTTTGAACCCTTGACCCTCTTGTCTCAACCTCTCAAGTACTGGGATTACAAGCATGTGCCACCACACCCAGCTCCATTCCCATTCTTTTCCAATACATGATCAGAAATACACATTGGTGTTCCCGAGTATGCCCTAAAATTCCAGCCATAAGATATTAGAAACTCAGTGTATAAGCAGATAAATATTCTACACAATATTTACTGTTCTAAACTTAGAAATGCAAAAAATAAAAATAAAAAAGTAAACTTAGAATTGCTAGTCCAAACCATGACTTGTGACTTAGAAGATTCAGAAGGGTCTTTCAGGGCTATAGCCAACATTGTTACCTGTAATTAGGATGTCTCCATTTAAAAAGATTATTTGATAACCATAATTTATAGGCATAATCTGGGAACAAAGACATATTTTTATCACCCACCCCCATTTCCTTGGTGGTAACTTGTTTTAGTGAACATCATGATGGGATACATCAGTGATAAATGTCAAAAAGCTTATTTGTGTTGTGGTTTATGAAGTGCTTTTTGGTGCCATAAATTAGCATTGATTTTTAAAAATCCATTCAGGGACCTATGTAAGGAAACATACACTGTACATTGAATAGATTCACCTGGATTATAAAGGTTCAGTGGTCTGTGCTTACCAGTTGATTTTATGCCACAAAAATTAACATCTGTTCTAATTATTTTTACAACACCTAGATTGATTACATTCTTGACATCCTATTAGATTAGGCTATTCCAAGAAAAACTGTGACATGGTACAAGTTGTTCCTTTCCAGCTGTACAACATTTCTAAAAATATATTTGAATGGTAATTACCACTTTTTTTTTATCACCAATAGGCAACTAAAGTCTTTACACCCCTCTGTCCCTTCCCTAAAGAATCCTACACTATGCGTAGAGTCTGATATACAATCACACCGAAGTATAAACGACTGCCAGGCATATAATAATTAAACATATGAGTGCAATTTGTATTTAACTGATCATAAAATATTGAGTCAGCCCCTCTTCTATGGTACTGCTACTGTCTCAGCTCTGATACCTGACATATTCTCATCTGGACTCTGACAATAGCCTTTAAAACACTCTCCCTTTATCCATAGCCTGGTATCCCTTAAAATCAAGTCATACTATCAGACTAGCTATCTTAATTTTTAATATATTTCTATTGGTGCATTATAGTCTCACATTATAATGTAGTTCAGAGTGATAGTACACACAGCACTCGGTGAGCTTCTCCTTGGCTCCCTCCCGACTGGCTCCACTTCCCTGTACATGATCCTGAGACTGGCATTCATAATATCATATGTGTAGATAACATTAATCAAAGTGTTTCCTTCATTAATTCTCCTTCCCCGTTCCCACCCTCCTCTAAACCTCTCCCATCCTTCCACTGCAGTTTCTCCTCCCTTATCTAAAGTCCCTCTTGTGTCCCAATTACTCCCTAGCTTCCACCTATGGGAGAAAACATACGACCCTTCACTTTCTGTGACTGGCTAATCTCACTTAACATAATGTTCTCCAGATCCAATCATTTACCTGAAAATGACATGATTTTGTTCTTCTTTATCGCTGAGTAGAATTCCATTGTGTGTATAGCCCATAAGTTTTATCAGTATTATCTTTTTTTAAATATAATTTTCAGTTACCCTCTCTGTGTCAAAAGGATCCCAACTCTGTACTTAATAAAATCTAGAAACTAAACTTGATGTTTTACCAACCTTATCTCTTCCTACGATACTCTTATATCTTATATTTTATCCTAACTAAATCACTAGCAATTTCCAAATGCTTTACCATGTTTCATGCTGCCATATTTTATTCAGGTATGTGTTTTGTTTTGTATAGCTGGAATACGTTCTAGCTTTGATCCATATGGTGAGTTCCTACTGTCATCAAGACTCAGCCAGTAGGAACTCCTTCCTGAAGCCTGCCTTGGGACTTGTTTAGCAACAGACATACCCTCCTTGACAACCCTCATATATACCCATGTTTACTTGTCTGTTTTCATATTAGACTATAAACCTCTTGAGAGCAGGGACTATGCCTTAATCAATGTCACGTTTTCTTTACATCCTCTACAACTGAGCATTGTAGTTGCTTCATCACATTTAGCTGAATAAAATGAAATAGCATAGCTACAATTACTAAATTTAAAACATCATTAAATAAATAGAAGAAGTATTTTCGGAAATGGAAGTTTCATGCTTAAGCCATCATTTGAATATAGAATAGGTTAATCATAAGGTTAGTATGTAGACATTCTGTATTCCTTACATCAAATCTGTTGCTGGGTATCTTCCTAGCATGCCTTTTAGTTTTGGTTGTGTTTGCTGCATTGTAATTTTATATCATATTGGGGTACAGAGTGTCACAAACAACACATGGTGCCCTCCCCACCAGGCCTCCTCCAGCCTCCCCCCACATGTCTTTGAGATTGGAATTGGTAATTTTGTATATTTTCATTAGCATTACTTCAACTATTAGGAATAGAAGGAATCTACCTCAACATCATAAAGTCTATATACAATAAGGTCAAAGCCAGCATCATTATTAATGGGGAAAAAGTGATAAAATTTCCCTTAACATCAGGAACATGAAAAGGATGCTCACTGTCACCATTCCTATTTAACATAGTACTCGAAACCTTGGTCTCAACAGTAAAACATGAGAAAGGAATCAAAAGAATACAAATAGGGAAATAAGAACTGAAACTATCTTTGTTTGTGAATGACATGATCTGTAGGGATTGCTCATGTTATGTGGCATTTGGCACTTACAGGCTCTGACCTTTCTTGGTGAAATCTGACCCCTCAGACCTAGGGAAGCCAGTGGGTGGGTCAAGGAAAGGCCTACCTCCCTCCCCCACAGCTATAGGTGACGAGATCTGCTCCCATTGGCTCCCCCTCCCCAGCTTCACCTCCCTACCCGGCCTGCCCATATAATCTATTGTATGTTCCAATACAGTTGAGTTTCTGCAGCGCTGCCTGACCGCTGACTGGACTCCTGGCCGGTGCTGGTTTTTGGGGGGCTTCCCCGACTCCCCAGGGTGGTGGGCCCGGCCGCAACACTCTCCCTCTCGCTCGGCCCCAACGGGCAAAGTGGCTGGCCTGCTTTGCCCTACCCCGTGTGGCGTGGAACGAAACATCAGTTTAGTGGAACGCTACAATGATCCTTTACTTACTGGATTAGCAGCAATAGTCATTCTAGGCTTATGCATTCTACCACTCCTTGTATGCCTTGTGATCAATACCTTTGTTAGTATTTGAGCACATTTACATGGAATAAAAGCACTGCCTCGCACAGGGCCTAGTAGTCAATGACAGGTTTGATTTTCTCAGGGCTATATCAACCTAAGACAGGGCTCGTTGAATGACTCCTGGAGACCCCATGACAGATAGGATTATGCACCTGGTAGGAAACACCTAAGACAGGCACAGCCCTTCATGCATTTTAAATAAAAACACGGGAGTTGTGGGAGCCCAGCTGGGCCCTTTCCCCCCCCCGGCAGTTGCTATCTGCATATATGATTCTTCTGCTATGGCTATTTTGGCATCTCAAAGTCTGGAGTTTGCTCCTAGGATGCGTAGATGAAAGACCCTCTTACTTCTTAGAAAGTAATTATATGACTCTAAATGTTTATGGTTTTATGACTCTAGAAAGTTTTCTTTAAATTTCTATATTAGGAATGTGGGCTATACGTGTAAAACGAAGAAGTGGTGCTAATTGTGCTCTGACAATGATTGATATGTTGTAAATGTATATGTAACCCTGTTGTACTCAAGAAATGTATAAAAATCCATGCTGAATAATAAAAAAAAGAAGATACAAAACACTTAACCAGAAAACTTCTAGAGGTGATAAATAATTTCAGCAAAGTAGCAGGATACAAATCAATCTATAAAAATCATTAGCATTTCTTTACACCACTCATGAACCCACTAAAAAAGAAATAGATAAAAAAAAATCCATTCACAATAACCTAACAAAAGATAAAATACTTAGGAATAAATTTAACCAAGGAAATGAAAGACATCTACAATGAAAATTATAAATCACTAACGAAGGAAACTGAAGGGGATTCTAGAGGATGAAAAGACCTTCCATGCTCTTGGATTAGCATAATAAATATAAACAAAATGGCCATCCTACCTTTCAGTGCAATCCCTATCAAAATATTATCATCATTTTTCACAAATCTAGAGAAATCAGTTATAAAATTCATATGAAAAACAAAAGACCCAGAATAGCCAAAGCAGTTCTCAGCAATAAAAAACATGCTGGAGCCATCACACCTGACTGCAAATTATGCTACAAAACAATAGTAATAAAAACAGCACAGTATTGGCACAAACATAGATGCACAGACAGAATAGAAGACTCAGAAACAAAGACCCATATTTATAACCAGTTGATCTTTCATAAGGGCACCAAAGACATACACTGAAGAAAGGACAGCCTTTTCAACAAATGGTATTGAGAAAACTAGCTATCCATATGTAGAAAAATGGAATTAAACCCAAACCTCTTACACTACACAAACATCAACATTTTACTCTTACCTCAGTATTTTCTATTCATCTCCTCCCTTGCCTGTCTAAATATTTTCTTCCTTTTCTATCTTTTTAGTCTTTGAGAAGCAGGTCTTCACTCAGTCTTTTGGCTCTTTCAGAGAATCCCTATCCCCAAAGCTTTCTTGTGTGTTCTTTTACCTTTCACAGGCCAAATGTAAGAGTAATGTGGATGAAGTACCAAAATATTTCAGTATGTATTCCAGTTCTTAATTCAGCTCAGCAAGTTCTTGGGCAGACAAATCAATCAAAATGCAAATATCTATCAAGTGGCTTTTTTTGCTAAGTGCATTGTAGGGATTCCTGAGAAGCTATAAAGAATAACGGAAAAGAAAAATCTCTGACTCTTACTATTGTTTTCAATGTTTACTTTTTCTTACAAATTCCATAGGCCCAAGTTAACTCTTTAGCGCAGATAATTATTGCCTTATTGTGCTTTCTTGTTTCTAAAAATGTACTTTCCTTTTTTACTTTCTTTTCTCTGCTAAATATCAGCCTTTTTTTAATGTATGACCATTAACAAAGCATACAGTTGTAAAAATTGGTCAAAGTCTATCCCATGAAGAATTACAATAATAATAATACATGACACAACTGTAAATCATTGCACTTTGACAATGTATATACATTATGCTCATTGAAGCAACTAATAATTGTACTGAAATGTATGCTCAAACTGTGACTACCTATTAGTGTGAGGCCCTGCAGTATCGGACATGAGAGAGACCAAGGTCGGTAGAGTCTATTCTCTCAAGACATATACAATCCAATAGAATGTGATAAGCATATAAACAAGGCCAACAACATTGTGCACATGGGTTACATCAGTATCTAACCCGGAAGCTAAAAATTGCATTAAGTACAGCAGGAAGAATTTAATACAAGAAATTGGTAGATGGATGATAGAAGAGGTAAGAGCTAAACAAAGAACAATTAGCTAAACTAGAGACAAAAAACAGCAGGAAGTCACTCCATCACTAAAATACAACGGAGCCAGAATCATTTAGCAGAAATGACATAAAGAACCATAACAGACCACATATCTTATTCTGTTTCTATAACAGACTACCAGAGCCTTGGAAATTTATAAACAATAGAAGTTTAGCTGATTCATGTTTTGGAAGCAGGAAATCCAAGATCAAGGGTCCTCAAAACATGATGAAAGGACAAGAGAGAGCAAGCATGTGAAAGGGAGTAAATGGCCAAATGCATCTTTTTTTTTTTTTAAATCAGGAACCTATTCCTGCAATAATGACATTCATCCATTAATGAAGGCAGAGCCTCCTGTGCTGATCATGTCCTAAAGGTCCATTTTTTTTTTTTTTAATGGTACTGGAAATAGAACTCAGGGGCATTCTACCTCTGAATTTGTTAGAAAGAAGTATTCATGGCATCATAAGAAAAGACATGTATTCAAAAATGGTTCAGCAAGCAATTTTACTTTTTTCAAAAAGAGTGCTGCCAACAAGAGCCAGGTAAGCAAGCACAATGTGTAAGACTTCTACCGAATTTTTTTATGTCTAATACAAATTTCTGCATTGGTGGGGGTGTGGTTTCACAGTCTTACTCAATTGGCTAATTCGTCTTGAACAGAATGCTGGGGGAGGGGTTGACATTTGCAATTTTTAGGAAATGCTAAAATACAAAGGAAGTTATACAAAGTTACAAAGTGGCAATTTTGCAAAATGGAGTTACTCTAAATTAAGCTAATCCTTTGATAGAAAATATTTAGTTATATTCTCACAAATTACATCTCCAGTCCTTATTTATTTTGAATTAAGGTATCAATAGGTTGCTGAGGCTGGCCTCTAACCTGCTATTCTCCAATCTCAGAATTCCAAGTACTTGAATTACAGGCATGTGCCACCACACCTGACTAGGGCCCCACCACACCTGACTAGGGTCCCACATTTTAATACTGTCACAAAGACAATTAAATTTTAGCATGAATTATGGAGGGGACATTAAAGTCATGCACCAGCCTAATGAGAACTGGAACCATGGAGGTGACAGATCCTGCAGGAAAAGCCATCTGCAGCGGAGAAGGGAAAAAACACCTTGGCCTTCTCAATCTTCCCTTTCAAATCTTCAGCCAGTATGTCCCATGGCAAAGGGACAAAACCCAACTGGAAGCCCTTTGGCGTGAGAATGGGAAACTTTACCCTATGGCAGACATGCTCCCTGCATCACAGAGCAGAGCAGGGAAAAGACACAAAATAGGTCAGAGGGCCTTCAGGTCTAGAAAGAACAAGTGTATCATGATAAAAATTGAACGAGGTAAACTGGATATGCAAAGAATTGATCAATTCTGGAGTGAACAATGAGAGGGAATAGGAAATAATTCTTCACACTAATATCTCAGAGTGGAAAAAGGAAAGGAGGGAGGGAGGGTGGAAGGAAGGAATTGAAAAAGAGACAAAAGAAATAAAAGCTATTTAATTATCAACCTATAAAAAAATGGCTACAATTTAGTATCTACTTTCTCAGTGAAAAAGAAATGTTAGACACTGAGATGCAAATTGGTTCAAGAAGAACATTTCTATGAGGGTAGCAATTTAGGGAATGTTACTACCAGATAGAACCTTCACTTTTGTATCCTAATGGTCACAAGTGAACACAGAATAGTAAGAACCTATACCATAATAGAGAAATTTACATATTTACCTTTAGGCTCCAGGTGGCACCAAGAATGGTGACAGGATTTAAGACCTACAAAAGAAACCATCACTATACGTGCTCATCATGGCATCCTAAATCAACCCCAAAAAGAAACCCAAATGTCAAATGTCTCATATATCATAATTTAATTTAATTTGTACTCAAAGCATGAAGGAATCAATTTAAAAAAAGCAAAGTATTGGGGACATAAGCCATTGTAGAAACTAAAAGAGGTCAAAAGCTTCTGAAGCCACAATACAATGAGATTGTTAGGAGTCTGAGTCTATTCTGCACAAAGCAAAATAAATAAATTGAGAATCAATAACCTCAAATTTTGAAATTGCCTGAGAACTCTGAACATTGATAGATATTTATCTTTCCTTTCTAAAGCAATGCACAGCAGGGCCATGGGGTCACGTGGAAACTACCATGTAGGAAATTTTATTTTCCCTGATGCCCTCACAAATCTTATTTTGCCTTATGTCACACACCCTGCCAGGACTAAACACATCCCTTGATGTGAGAACCATGGCCCCTGAAAGGTGGGAACAAAAGGCTATAGCGTTCTGTAATTCTGTCTGCATGTTGTTATTTCATTTATATGTTCCAAACTTTTTTTTTTTTTCAAAATGCACTTCTTAGATAAGGAAACACAAATCAGTACTTTTGATCTCCTATTTCTATTGTTTATGTTTTCCTCTTTGTCTGCTTCTAGTAGGAGGAATAAAAACTTTGAAATTCTTAAAAGATTAATGAATTCACATAATCAAAAATACAGTTTACTTGAGGCCAGCAGATCTTTCAATAAGAAAAGGAAAGCATCCTAAATCTCTGGATCTCATTATTGCCTGTTTTGAATTTAGCTTGTCTTTCAAAATTATCAAAAGCCCTAAAGTCTCCCTGATGGCCACAAATGCTCATTTAGAAAGCATTTTTCTTTGTCAGTAGACAGGAAATAGAATATTGATAATATCGCTGTCTGCACATAGGATGACTCCAGGACTCTCTTTAGGATTGGAATGAATGTCAGGGAGATGTCTGCCTTGATTAGACCTTTGCTTCTATCCAGCATTTGATAAAGAAGATTTAGGATAATTTCTAAGATTAGCAAGTATTCTTAAAAATAGGTGAAGCAAATATAAGGGACACTTTTCCTAAGTACGCTGTTTCTCAGAGGTGACTCAAAAGTGAGGCTCGCTACACAAAAGAATTTTGCTTCATCAAGACAGGATACTTGCAGTGTTTGGAAGTTGCATAATTCTAAATTGACTGACCATTCCAATTTACGTTATACCAACAAGGTCCTTACAATTTAGATTGTTGACCAGAGTGCTACTAGAAATATATCAAAGAGAAAAACCTGCCACGCTTTCTCAGAACCCCTTCCTTCCAGAATATTCTTCTTCCCATTGTATTTTTTTTTAACCACTTTCTTTTGAAACACAGACTGTGGACAAACTGAAGTGGAGGACAGAATTTGGAAAAAAAAAAAATCTAATTTAATCCTTCAAATTGGTGAATTTCTGAATCATCCAGAACAAATACTTAGTTTCTAGAAGACCTCAAGAGGAAAGGGACAGGAGAGGAGGAAAAGATTTATTGAGCACCTAATATATGTAATCTCAACATCTGCAATATCCCTTGATAGTGAATTCCATCACCCTTACAGTAAAAATTGTCTTCCTTTTGACTACTTCTAATCCTTCTTCCTTTATTTTTCTTACAATTTATTAAATTCCTTTTGTCTAGAATCTTAAAGAATAACTATTCAGCAAACCTCCTTAATTTACTATATTTGTACAGATGAAGACAATAATCAAAATACCCTTTGGACTTCCTTAGTTCATAACACAGTACTTGTAGCTCTTCTTCATATATTCCATTTTCATTTCTTTTCAGTTGCTTGTAATTTTCCATTTTGGACACCTTTTTTAATATGGTAAAATTAAGTTAAATTAAAAGATTACTTCACAGCCTTTTATCTGTTGTGTTCTTTCTGCTACACTGTCAGGTAGGCTTACTCCCACAATGGCATGATAGTGCTGACTCATGCAGGGACTACTCAGTCAAGCCCCAGGTCTTTTCCTTTCTCATACTTGGAATCAGACAGTTCTTCCTTGAACTGTATGTAGAATGTTTACATTTTTGTCCCTAAGTAACTGAGCAAATATTTTGTGGTTACAGCTAAGGGATGGAAGGAACTAAAGACAACAGGTTTCAGACACTCAGTTGCAAATAACACTAGTTCCCTCTGGCACCAAGTTCTGAAAGCTACTTTCAGAAATTTTGGAATTGATGCCGGTAAATGTGTCCCATGTTTTGGAATTAACATCTCGTTGATAAAAGGCAAAATCTTAACACAGTCCACAAATTATCCAGCTGAGGTTACTTCCTTAGAGAAGATGTAGCACATAGAGGGAATTATACAATGAGGATTTACAAAGATAAATAAATAAATACATAAATAAAAACTGATTAGAAAATTATCTATCAAAGTTTATGTCCTGAATAAAACCTGGAAATGTTATAGCAGTCACTATAAATGTTGGTATTTAAATGTAAAATAGCAACAGCAAAGCAAAACAAAACCCAAAGGAAGAAAGAGGCTCCACCTAGCTCTTGGTTAGCTTCTCAGCTAGCTTAGGAGGATATATCAGTATACAAGAAATGATAAAAATCTCAGCTTTAGATCAAAACTAAATGATATCCCTTTGGGACCAGGTATAGACTTCAATTAAATCTGATCTTTCTGAGGTATGTAGCAATTTAGAAGGATACTCAGTTTTCAAAACAGCAAGAAAGCCATAATTATATTAATTAATGGCTACTGGGGTTATTTCCAACTTTCATACTGAGATATCACTCAATTTTTCTTCATAAAATCAAAATATATAGACTTTTTACAGATTGTTTAGGATTTATTGGAATCTCAACTGAGGAATTCAAATTTTCCTCTTCTGTTGACATCAGCATTCATTTGATCTTACCAGCTTAAACTTCCACACACTTTTTATTCAGACGGTTCCTTCATTCTACAGGGTTCCTTATCACCAACACATATCCAAGTCTTTGTGAATTAAATCATCTCTCATTCAATGCTTCCTCTGTTCTTAACAGCCAACACATGCTGAATCATCCTAATCGCAATAGTTCACTGGTCATTTCCAAGGGTTCTCAAGTGACTTATGATACCATTTTGCTGTTCGAATGATATTTTAAAAATATTTCTTCTATAGCTTTTGGCACACTTTTTGTGCCAAATCTTTTCTGATTTCTGTATTGTTTAAGACATTGGGTTACAAATTACAAAAAGCTCAATTGTGTAAGCAAAATTTAGTCATGTAACTGTCAGGTTGCTAGTGAGAGATTAGCAGATAGGGCAGGTTGGAGCTACCCTGAAGCAGAGACACCAGAAAGCGAAACTCCCTTAAGGGTCTACGCCTCACCTAAATGCCTTCCCTGTGGAAAGGGGTGGAGATAAAGCAGAGTCACTAAGGTGTGGCATGGAAAAAGGCAATCACCACCCCCAAATAAGATATGCATGAGGAAGGAGGTGTCCAGAGGGAATATTAGACTCACCAGGTGAGAAACCTGGTTTTTGACTCCAGAAAGCAACTTATTCCAGACACTTTTCTCTGGAATGTAAACACTTCTCCCTTTTCTTTTTTATCATGACCATCACTTCTCTAAATAAGTCTCATACATTTTTTTTTTTTTTTAGTGTGAGTTCTTTCTGTTCAGAGGAGCAAGGACTGAGGTGCCGATGGATGTATAATATGTATATGAAGAAACATTATCACCAGGTAAAATAACCACACCCAGTCCCTGGGGAGGGTACGAAATGTGTCTCTTCCTGGAGAGCCATAGACATTGATAAAACCAAGGAAAAATCTGTCTATCTTTGAGAAGATGGTGAGACCCCATACTGGTAAAAACTAGCAGTCTCTGCAAAGTTATATAAAAATATTTTGTATTTTTGAAGAACCTTGGTAATAGTATTTTTAAATACAAAAAATATACAGTTTGATTAGTCCAGAGTGATTGTTTATTTTAACTATGCCTAAAGAAGCTAATAGTTAAATCGAGATGCCCCCGGGCTGCTTCTGGGACACACAAACAAGTGGTTGACAATAAAATCCTGACCCTTCAATTCTTCTTCAACAAGAATAGCACTGTTTTCACAGACTACGCACACACACACACACACACACACACACACACACACAATTAAATATATATTTAAATTAAATATTATTCTATAATAATATTGAGCACACAGATTGAGCATAAGCATTTTCTTATCTTAGGATAGATAAATATTCTTTGCAAGTGGCTTTATTATTTGAACAATTATCTTTGAAGTCAAATTGTAGAGAAAACAGAAGATTGAAATTAGTCCTAGACAATATTGGTTAAGAAAGAAGAAAACTATAAAAAATGCTCTGGTATATTTTCAAGAATTTTCCCCCCCCTTAGGGCTAGGAGGATAGCTCAATGGCAGAGCTCTTGCCTAGCAGGTGTAAGGTTCTGGGTTCAACCCCCAGTACTGGGGAAAAGATTTTTTTTTTCTTGGAGAAGGAGATTTATTATAGGTAGATATACTCAAATTATAGGAAAGGGCATGTTTAGTTTGCTCTTAATGTTAGATCTCAATATTTTTACCTTCCTGAAGAATATTTATGACTACCTACCGAATCTTACAGTGCCGTAGGGATAAGAAATGGTATTCTTTTTTTTTTTTTGCGGTACTGGGGATTGAACTCAGGGGCATTCTACCTCCAAGCTACTCCCCCAGCCCTATTTTGTATTCTTTATTTTGAAACCGGGTCTCACTAAGTTGTGGAGTGCCTCACTAGGTAGCTGAGGCTGGCCGCGAACCCGGATCCTCCGGTCTCAGCCTCCCGAATGCTGGGATTACAAGCGTGCGC
>PVLC010008389.1:21510-58689 GCA_004027655.1 Graphiurus murinus | reverse complement strand
TACTGGGGATTGAACTCAGAGGCATTCTACCTCCGAGCTACACCCCCAGCCCTATTTTTTTTATTCTTTATTTTGAAACCGAGTCTCACTAAGTTGCGGAGTGCCTCACTAGGTAGCTGAGGCTGGCCGCGAACCCAGATCCTCCGGTCTCAGCCTCCCGAATGCTGGGATTACAAGCGTGCGCCACCACGCCCGGCTTAATTTTAATATATTTAATCTTTAAATTACATGCAGTATCTCTACTGGTTGGTAAGCTGTCAACTTTGAGCACAATAAATAGGAAACATATACTATTAATTCAAACTAAAATTAGTTTAATTTGTGGAGATAGTTTTTATTTTCCACTCCTGCCTCAAACGCTACATCTAAAAAAAAAATGACTGCATAAAAAAAAAAAAACAGTAAACATATTAAAAACAATGAAGAATCAAATGCAACTCAAACCCCAAAGTAGGTATCTGTTAAATAGCTGTTAACATTCAAACTATTAAAATTAACATTTGTTATTGTGGTACAATTTATAGTATATGACATGTTAAATTAACATTTAAAACACATTGAAATTATTTCCTCACCAATATTGGGGTGCTTCAAAAGACGGCAGATTCTAGCTTCCCTTTCCAGTTTCTGATGATCTGTTTAGAAAAGAAAAATAAATCACAATAAAGCAAAAAAAAGAACAGAACACAATAAACAGCATACCAAAATGACATGATGCTTTTTGCTCTTACTTATGATCATTTGAATTTGGAATTAGGTGAACACCACATAGTTCAACAACCTGATTTTCTTGATATTTCATTGGTTTCATGCTTAATAGAGTGAGGTATAGAAGAGAGGTAAATTAAGCCACGGTCTGTGAGAAATTGTACAACATCACAAAACAATACCATTTATTTTTTAATCTTTACCTCAAGGAGATACCATTACAACAACTTAAGTAATCTAAGGTAGATGTATCCATTAGAACAGAGGAAGCATAAGTGGAAATTGGAATACCAGTGGGGCCAGGGCTAAATAAGGTCATAGTTAGGCCTGGGGAGAAGCGTTGCCTATGTGATCAAATGTTCCATTAACCACTCTTCAGATAACTGTTGGCCCAACTTCCTGTGTGTATGATTTTCTTCCTAATATAAGAATTTTCAAAAATCTCTGGTTGCTTGCTAATCTTCACACTTCTACATTTCCTTAATCATTTTTTTTTTATGGTGGCATGAACCACTACAAACTTCTGCTGTCTTTGTGGTGATACAGGCATAGAATTATAACCCAAATCACTTACCAAGTACAAAATAAGTGGCAAAGAGACAAGAACACAGGAACACACATGTCGGTTATAAGGACAGTGCTATTGAGTGGTCATTAGTTTTCTCTTTTACATAGGCTATATGGTTTACCCTTACAACAGCTCTCTGATATAGGCAACAGTACCATACCTATTTTACACATGAAAATACTACGGTGTATAAAGGTTAATCGGCTTGCTTAGATTACAATGTTAGTAAGTGGCAGCTACCAAATCAGTTCTTCTTAATGTCATAAAATAGACTTCATAGAATGAGGGGGAGCCCTATCTATCCACCATTGTATGCACCAACAGTCTTCAGCCTCTGTGATCTCAGAACTCCTTCATATTCAAAAATTACCAAGGACCTCAAAGAGTATTTGTTTATGTAAATTAGGTATACCAATACATACTCTATTAGAAATTTAAATGGAAGCCAGGTGTGATGGCCCCCATTTGTAATCCCAATACCTGGGAGGCTGAGACAGGAGGATTGCAGATTTGTGGCCAGCCTCAGCTACTTAGTGAGGCTCTCAGCAATTTAGTGAGACTCTGTTTCTAAATAAAAAATAAATCAGAGCTGGGGTGTAGCTCACACCCTTCTATACCTTTCACAGGTAAAAGGCCCCTGGGTTCAATCCCCAGTACCAAAAAAAAAAAAGAAAGAAAGAAATATAATCGGAGAAAACCATATAACAATTAAGCCCACTAGATAGTAAAAAAGTAATTCATTTAAGTTTTTAACTTCTTATTCATAAATAATTGAAATTTACTGAAAATGTAAAAGGAATAGCACAAGGACCACCTATATAAGATTTATCTAGCTGTATTATTAAGTTGTATTATTAGTATTTTGCTCATTTTTAAAATCACTTGTGAATGCTCTTTGTACATATTTATCTAATCAAATACAGTGTGTTGGCTGGGCATGGTGGCGCACACTTGTAATCCCAGTACTTGGGAGGCTGAGACCAGAGGATCTGGGTTCGTGGCCAGCCTCAGTTACTTTAGTGAGGTTCTCTGCAACTTAGTGAGACCCTGTTTCAAAAAATAAAAGACTAAAAAAAAAACCTACAGTGTGTATAAATACATAAATGCACATTCATATATGTTTTTTTCTGTTCCATTTGAAGGTAACTTGCAAATAATCTTTGTCCCTAAGATTGTACTATGTATCACCTATTAGGAAATATTCTTACTAACAAAGTAACTTATCAACTTTAGCAAATCTTATATTTATATAGCACTTTACCATTCATATTTCATTAACACAGTAATGACGTTTTTAGCATTTTTTTCCTTCTAGTGCAGCATCTAGGCTAGGATCAAATAGGGCATTTAGTTGACTGTTCTCTTTTACCTCCTTTAATTTGGAACATTTTCACACCCTGCCTTTTATGACCTTGATATGTGTGTGTGTGTGTGTGTGTGTACAGTACTGGGGATAGAATCTAGGGACATTCTCTGAGATATATCCCCAGCCTGATCTTATTTTTATTTTGAAACAAAGTCTCACTAAGTTGCTGAAGCTAGTCTCAAACATAAGATCTTCTTGTCTCACCCTCCCAAGTACTAAGATTACAGGCATGTGCTACCATACCCGGCTTAACCTTGATATTTTTGAAAATCATCATGTCTATTTTTTTTTTTTTTTTTGCAGTACTGGGGATTGAACTCGGGGGCATTCTACCTCCGAGCTATACCCCCAGCCCTATTTTTTATTCTTTATTTTGAAACCGAGTCTCACTAAGTTGCGGAGTGCCTCACTAGGTAGCTGAGGCTGGCCGCGAACCCGGATCCTCTGGTCTCAGCCTCCCGAATGCTGGGATTACAAGCGTGCGCCACCACGCCCGGCTCATCATGTCTATTTTTTAAAATAATGTTTTCTCATTTTGGTTTTGTCAAATATTTAATTTTAGACTACACATTTTCAAATAGAACACTATATTTCTAAAGATAGTACCTGGAGGTACATTTTGTCCACTTTCACCTCAAAAGTGATGCTAACTTTGATTTCTAGCTCAAGGTGTTGTTGATTTCTTCACTGATTATTCTTTATTTTTCATTTGTGACTTATAAGTATATGAGGAGAAAATTAAAACCATGTAAACATCCTATTCTGCACCAAAATTTTCTTCTAGGATGATCCCCACCTGAACCAATCTTTACTATGATGGTGGAAAACTGCTGATTTTTCAACTTTGGCACAGTAACAGATTTTCATGACAAATACTATATTACCCAAAATTTTAAAAAAATACTGAGAAGACAGGCTTTGTTTTAGATTTTTACAAACTGATTTGATGTTTGGCATAATAGGGGATAATTATGGTTATGTCCTCATATTTGCTTTTATTTTCAACCTGGTGTAGTATGTCTAGGCTAGGATGAAGAATGGCATTTAGCTGTCTGTTCTCTTTAACTTCCTTTAGCTTGGGACATTTTCACACCATCTTTTATGACCTTGGGATGTGTGTGTGTGTGTGTGTGTGTGTGTGTGTGTGTGTGTGTGTGTGTGTGTTTTCATTTAAGTGAATGAAGAACATCTAACCTTACAAGGATATGTAGGTGGGAAAAGAAGTGATGCCCTTTTCAGATTATTCGGTGTGTTTTTTCTTTAATATACCAAAGCTCAACAAATGGTAGTTTATTTTTTCCTGTTTTTTTGTTTTGTTTTTGTTGTCTGTGATGGTACTGGGGATTGAACCCAGGGGACTTCTTCCTCTGAGCTATACCCAATCCCTATTTTATTTTTAATTTTGAAACAAGGTCTCACTAAGATGATGACGCTGGCCATGAACCTGTGATCCTACTGTCTCAGCCTCCCAAGTACTGGGATTAAGGGCATGTACCACCACACCCAGCAACAAATGATAGTTTCTTAAAGGTTAGATGCCATATGAAATGGAAATCTTATCAATGAACTTTATGAACAATATTGGATGAGGTTATAAATTGAACAATTAAATATATTTTCAACATTATATATTATCTAATATAAAACTGTACTCTGTTGCATTAAATTATTTTTTTCCTTTCACTTTGAAAGAATCTTTTACCCAGACACTATTTTATAATATGATACTAATTTGGTAAATATTAGTTCAGTAATTTATGTACTTTTTCCGAATATTAACATATTTCATTATAAAATATCATAAAAATAACATTTGTTAATATCACCAACAATATCATCAGAATAATCTTTAAATTTGAGAATCAGTCAAGCTCATGTGGGCAGATACAAGTTTCTAAAATTCTAATTTTTTTTTTGTTTGAAAATTGTGATACTGGCAGTAAATGCTACCAGTTGCAGTTCTTTCCCATGAAATGAAAGGCCATGTTCATTTTTGAGAAAATGTTTGTCAAATACCTAAGTCTGAATAATCATTGGTAGTTTTCCAGTCATTCTTTCCAGTAAAACTCAAACAACCATATAGGAACTTTCCATACAGGAACTTTACTCTGAGACAGCCACTGTTCTTTGGTACAGAATAAATGTTTTATGCATACTTCCCATTTAATCATGTGGAATGTTGCAAAGATACATAATCAAAGGTCAAGATTTAGTAACAGTAATAATTTTAATTGGTTCATCAAGGAAATGTTAAGCAAAATTGACTTCTTTTTTTCCTGTGAATGTATGATGCTGGAAAATACAAAGACCAATAATATACTTAAATGCCACCACCTCAATTTATGCAAATCCTCCAGCAATTTTATTCAATATTTCTTTTGCATATGTGATACAACCCATGTCAATAAATGTATAAGTGTCAATATCTCTGAGCTACACCTCCAGCTCTATTTTATTTTTATTTTGAAACAGAGTCTTTCTAGGTTGATGAGAGTCTCTCTACTTGCTGAGGTTGTCCTCTAACCCGCAGTCCTCCTATATCAGCCTCCCAAGTACTGGGATTACAGGCCTGCACCACCATGCCCAATGGCACACAATATTTTAAAAGGCAAATAATGTTTTAGTTTTATTTTGAAAATAGCTTTGACCTTACAGATCGACTAAGAGCCCTCCAGGGACTACCCAGACCAGCAATCTAGATTTTCAGAACCACTGATACTTATTATAAAGAACTGTTGCATATAATAGCTTTCATTTCTTTTTCTTTTTGGCAATTTAGGAAAATGCTAGCACATATATTGTTATTAATACTGAGAAAAAATAGTATCTTAATGAGTCATCAGTATAACATGAACAGGCTCTAACAGCGTATCCCTTAAATCTTGACGTCAAATAATAAGACAAGTATTCTGGCCTTCCCATGAGTTAAAACTAAATGTACTTCAAATAAATGTAATTCAAGTTGCTATATCATGAAAAAGTCCTTATTGTTATGATAAACTGCTTCTAAAATAGTTTTATCTAGAAGTATATAGACACAAAAGTCTATATCAGATTTTTTTTTTTTTTTTTTTTTTTTTTTTTTTGTGGTACTGGGGATTGAACTCAGGGGCATTCTACCTCCGAGCTACACCCCCAGCCCTACTTTTTTTTTTATTCTTTATTTTGAAACCGAGTCTCACTAAGTTGCGGAGTGCCTCACTAGGTAGCTGAGGCTGGCCGCGAACCCGGATCCTCCGGTCTCAGCCTCCCGAATGCTGGGATTACAAGCGTGCGCCACCACGCCCGGCTTATATCAGATTTTGAAAGTGCATTTAATACCATTATCTTATACAAATACTATAAAGTATTATATGTAAAGCACATAAAATGTGCTTGCTTATAAGAATTATAACTTTGTAATGAAACAAGGACATGAAAATACATAAGCTAAACCATGTGATGTATATATATATACATATATCATATAAAATATATGTAATTATGTTACAAAACAAGGAACAAAAGATTTTTACGAACAGTAAATTCTACCAAGTTTTAGTTACAGAGATAAAAAATTACAGAATTTTATATAGCAAAATTTTATGGGATGAACTGTTTCATTCCATAAATGAAGACAAAATTCATTTATTGAACTCCTAAACCCCAGACCTCAGAATGTGACTGTATTTGGAGATGGGGTACTTAAAGAGGTAATTAGGTTTAAATGAGGCCAGTAGTGTGGACTCTAATCCAGTACGACTAGTGTCGACATATCAAGAGCAAACTCAGACAATGGCACACATCTAAGGGAGCCCACATAAAGGCACAGGGAGTCCCTGGGCATCTATAAGCCAAGAAGAGAGGCCTCAGGAAAAATAAAGCTTTCTGATATCTTGATCTCAGACCTGTAGCTCACGCAACAGCGACAAAGCAAATTTCAGCCTGTGGTATTTTGTTATAGCAGCCCAAGCAAACGAATACACCTACGCATAAGTTTTCAATTGCTATGTATCAAATACCGTAGACTTATAAACTTAATACACATTTATATTCCTGTGACTTAATAAGCTAGGCACAGTTTAACTGAGGTCTTTCCTTTAGGGTCTCTCACAAGGCTGCTGTGTCAGCATGGCAGGGTCTCGTGTAAGGTCTTCTGTGTGCATATGGTACTGGGAATTGTTCTACCACTTAGCTACCCCCATCCCCAGCCCTTTATCTACTTTTTATATTGAGGCAGGGTCTCACTAAGTTGCTGAGATTGGCCTTGAACCTACAATCTTCTTGTCTCAGCTTCTCAGTACTGGGATTATAGGCCTGTGTCATCACGCCTGGCTTCCTGTAAGATCTTGACTGGAGAAGAATCTGCTTCTGAGTTCACATGTGTGCTAGTAGTATTCAGTTTGCAAGGTCTTTGGGATGAGGGTCTCGGTTCCTAACTGGCTCTGGCTGGAGGCTACCCTCAGTTCCTGGCATGTGTCAACATGACAGCATTCTTCATTAAAACCACCCAGGGAAAGAGTCTGGGAAGCAAAGGGGAAGGTCGCTATCTTATTTGGACTAAACCCAGAAGTGACTTCTCATCCTGTCTGCCATATTCAACCAGCTGGAAGCAACTAGTTGGCTTGTACACTACAAGCCAGGCTGGCCCACTCTCAGTATACCAAGGCAGAAACATCAGAGGCAAGGATCCTTGGGGTCATTTAAGAGTTTGTCTGCCATAGCGGACTGTAAGACTATATATAGTACTGATGAGACTTCTCTATGAGAGGCAGCTTCATTTGCTTTTTGTTTCATAAAATCATCTCATTTAGTGATCTATGAACCATAAGGTATTCTCAACTCTCCCACTGGGGTGTGCTTTGAAATCCCAAACATGATGCTCTAACTAAATTCTAGTTTTCGTTAATGGCAGAATTTAACAATAATGGAAATGTATATATCACCTGGTATGCTTCAAATTCAACATCAAGTTCACAAATTTACTTTTAGAGGGAGCGGGTAAGTGAGGAGAAGTGATTAAGTACTATTATTTCAAAAGCACATTTCTGCATTTATTCTGCTGAAGAGATGAATACATTTTATATTTAAAGTTTCCTTTACTTTTAATTCAGTCAGCAACAAAAATAAAAAAATCCTTCATCTCATCCTTCCCAGTTCTCACTATAAATGTCCTAGGCCAGGACAGATATTCATAATACCGCTTAGCTCCAGTTGAAGTTTTCCTCATTATTCACAGGCCCTGAAGCTAGTGTGGAACCAGCTTCATTTGTCATTTAATATTTATTCGAGTACTCTGATAGTTTGGCTGTATTCCTCCTTGGAAACTCAAGTTCATATTTTATATGAATAAAAATGCAAACTTTCAGACTATGATCTTGTCAGGTCTGATAAGGTACATACTGTTGACAATAATTGGTTTATGATTTGTCACATAAACAGTATCTTAAGGAAACTATATTATCATAGAGTTTTGACATGAAGTTAGTGTGGAATAGCATCGCCAAGGACAGAGGCCTTTGGATTTTAAAACAGTTCTGAGAATTTGGTTGTAGAATAGCTGTTCTCAATTTTAAGATACTTTTCAAACTTACAATGTATCTATTTCAAATACAGTGACAAATAAGAATTCAGACTTAATGAAGTAAATCCTTTATTCCAGTTCCAAAATAAATGTTAATCTATATGCAACATAACTCTTATTACAAATGCAAATTAAAGTGCTAGCCCTGAACCACTTTCACAGAGCAATGGAATATCACTAAAGCCACATAAAGCAATAATTTACTAATCTGGCAACATCACTGAATAAACTCTTAAGTAAATTTCAACAGTAATTGTTTGTCCCCTCCCCATAAATGGCAAAGCATTAAAATGTTAACCTAGTGAGAGAAATAATCTGCCATTGCTTTCTTACATCAATAACATAAAATAATCTTTCTTGATGCCATAGGGTAATCATTACTAGTCTTAATTATTGCTCTGTTATAATTCAAGGAAGCCATAACAGGCTGCACAAGTGGGAAAGTACAGGTCCTCTCTGATTAGAATCATCTTCTTAGCATGAGCATTAGCAAGGGATGATTTGGGCAAAGGGAAGAATTCAGCCTTCTACAATAATTGGTCAGTCATCACCCCTTTTGCCTACACATACACACAAACACACACACACACACACACACACACACACACACACACACACACAAATGCAACTATACAAGCTAAGGAAGACTCAGGTTTGTGGCAGCCGAGAAGATTGAAACCTTCCAGTCCCCCACCCTCTTCACAAAGATACTCTTACTCCTAAAATAATCTTATATTGAAATTATGGAGGAGTCACCACTCAGTCTCATGAAAACACAGTGCTTGAAATACGGCTTGATTATTCCTTTTTTTCCTAACAGTGTTCAGTTTGCCAGCGTAAGCTGCTACATTTCCTACTCTTATCTCCTTGCCCTGTGCTCCAATTTGAGATCAATGTCTCCATCTGTCTGTCTTCGAGGGCAAGTTAATCCTGCTTTTCTGGCCTCTGTCCTACAACCAGTCCAACTCGATTTTCAATTTTTTCTTTTTTTTTTTTTTTTTTCATATTTGTTCCATCTCCAAGAAATTACAGTCTCAAGTAAGAAAGACATTTTCCTTACTCCTGGGACTAAATCTGCAGGCTATCCATTCTCAGAAGAGGGAAAACTAAGCAAAACAGACCTAACCTACTTTAAGTTTTGTAATGTTGCATCTGTTTATTATTCTTTTTCTATTTCTCCATAAGTTTTCGCTGTCAGCTCTTATTGCTGTGAATATCTTCAGTACATACAATAGTTTCGGGTAAACACGACAGGCATTAACAAAATACTTGTTGAATGAAAAAACATGAACTAATGATGGCTGTTCTGCTTTTGTTTCCTGGCTGCTACGAACTAAGACCCAAGAGAAACAAGGGCATAATGTATAAAGTAATCCCCAAAAATCTGAAAGTGGAAACCTAGAGAAATTTTCTTTTTTAAAAGTACAATCTATCTACATGGATTCTGGGGCACCATTAAGTAGCTTCTCAGAGGCCTTATTCCTGCAGGTTTTGGAATTACATTCAGAAAGCGTTTTGCTTGTTAGAGAAATTACATGTTACTAAATGAGGCATTCCTGAATATAAATTCTGTCCATTTAAGTGGGTCACTTTTTTTTTTTTTTTTTTTTTACAGTACTGGGGATTGAACCCAGGGGCATTCTACCGCTGAGCTACACCCCCAGTCCTGTTTTTTATTCTTTATTTTTGAAACAGGGTCTCACTAAAGTTGCAGAGGGCCTCACTAAGTAGCTGAGGCTGGTTGTGAACCCGGATCCTCAGGTCTCAGTGTCCCAAGTACTGGGATTACAAGCGTGTGCCACTCGAAAGTTAGGAATGTAATGAAGAAGCCCTGCAAATAGAAGCTATTCTATCTCATTATAAAACCTGAACATGAAGTATCTGGATTAAATGCTGTTGTTTTAATTTAACAAAAAGTTTTAAAAGTCAATGATTAAATATCACACTTTTATCTAATCTTTTTATTTGAACTATACTATACCATAAGTAGGGATTTTTAATTCTCTGACCTATTCTTTCTGCCATTAGGTATCTATCAGTGAATCCCTACTACCTCTGCCAGATACCTGAGCACAGGTACCTGAGCACAGATACCTGGACAAGTCAGTAAGATTTTTACAAGCATATAGGATGATATTCTTTTCACGGTAAAGTAGAATTAGATACATGTGCTGAAAGTTCACATGTTTTAATTTAGATGTAAATTCTTTTGAAGAGTTTATTCTTTGAAAGAAATAGAGAACTAGAGAACCACAGATACATCTGGTCAAAGACAGGAAATCAATACATTAAAAGGTGGCCAGAACATAGTTATCCAATTATATGGTATGCTCTAAATACATCAAAAAAAATTTTATCTGAGTGTAACTTTTTTGTGTGTGTGTGTGGTACTGGGGATTGAACTCAGGGCATTCTACCTCCGAGCTACACCCCAACCCTATTTTTTATTCTTTATTTTGAAACAGGGTCTCACTAAGTTGCGGAATGCCTCACTAGGTAGCTGAGGCTGGCCTCGAACCCAGATCTCAGCCTCCCAAATGCTGGGATTACAAGTGTGCACCACCACGCCCGACTTGAGTATAACACTTTTAAGCAAATTAAATTAATCGGTTTTGGGGTATTTTTTTTTTTGGTGGGGGGAGAGGAGTAGTGTGGATGGAACCCAGGGACATACTACCTCTGAGCTATATCCTTATCTATTTATTTATTTATTTACTTATTTATTAACAGGGTCTTACTAAATTGCTAAGGCTCTCACTAAGTTGTTGAGACTGATCTTGAACTTGTGATTCTCCTGTCTCAGCTTCCAAAGTACTAGGAAGAAAAGTATGTGCCACTACCCCTAGCTAAAATGAGAAGTTTTATATACAAACTTAAGATATTCCTTTATTCATACATTTTACACATTCAAAGCGAATGTCATTTAGATAAATAATTTATCATATAAAATTGGATCAGAGGAAGCTACTGGTTAATATATCAGTTTATTGATGACTGTAAAGGAATAAGTAATGAAATTTGATAACATTCTTTTCTTCTTCTCTCCCTACCCCCTCCCCAAGGCACCAGGTATTAAACCCAGGGGTGCTCTACCACTGAGCTATATCTACCCCTTTTTTATTTTATTTTGAAACAGGGTCTTTCTAAGCTTCCCAAGTTGGCCTCAAACTTGTGATCCTCCAGCCCTAGCCTCCCAAGTAGTAGTGATTATAGGTGGTTGCCACTATGCCTGGCTTTGATAACACCATTTTTATGCTATCTTCTAGGAGAAATATTTTCCCACTTCCAACACTATAATGGCTTTCATTCGAGGACATAATATCAGTTACAGAAATAAATCTTTACATGTAAAACAAAATCTATATCCTATATGGCTCTTGATCAGCTGCAATTTATATGACGTTACAGTATGTTGTAGACCTTTGAAAACTACAGAGTAAACATTAATTTCTATAAAATGTGATGTATGTATTTACTATCTGATTATACAGAATATTCACATATCTACTGAGAAGGAGATGGGACATCTGTGGGGACCTAACAGGAAAGCCTCTTTGGAAGCCCATCACTGACTGTAGGTGTGGGCTAAGGAGAACTTAAACTGAGCTTCCATCCTCAGGGGACAGTAGGGCATAAATGTGTAGAACAGGGTACTTCACAGGGAATACAGTGCAGAAAGGAGACTGGTGCTGCATGTAGATTTCCTCCAGAGGATCAAGGGAGGGGATGGCCAGGAAGCCCCGCTTACACCCCACAGCCCTCCTAAGTTCCCAGCCCCTCCCTTGGTGCCGCATGAGAGTGCCTCTGCAGCCTGAGAGTCTACCATTGTGCTAACACAGCGACATCACTTATTGGCAGGTTCTAGGATATAGCAATTGTCAAATGAGGGTCACCAGAGGAAACAGGTAGGAGAAGCAGATCAGGAAGTGCAAGAGCAGGAGAGTAGTATCCTGAATAGAAAGATAGCTGGGGCATGTCCCTGCAGAGTTCAGGGTACAAGCAGTGGTCAGTAGGTCCCAGTCAAGGCCTGTCATGAAAACACAGGAGTCTGAGCATATCACTAAACAGTGCACAACCCTCCCTGCAAACGAAAGGTCCTGAAGCTCATGCTTTGCTAGCTTTACAGCTTTCTCTGAGGGGAATCCACAGGAAGAAGAATAACCAAATGTTCTAAGCTTTTTAAGGAACCATAACAATCCATGTTTCTTATATTTCTTTCCTTCATTTTTCTAAACATTCAGTTATTCTATGTCTATATCTATAGTTATTCTATATCAATTTTAAAACTACATTAAAAATTGTCCTATGAGCTGGGTGTGGTTACTCAGGCTTGTAATCCCAGGACTTGGGAGGCCCTCCACAAATTAGTGAGACCCTATTTCAAAATAAAGAATAAAAAAATAGGGCTGAGGGTGTAGCTCAGAGGTAGAATGCCCCTGAATTCAATCCCCAGTACTGCAAAAAAAAAAAAAAAAAAAAAATGTCCTGTGGAAAACTGTATGAATATTTTATACTTTTTACCTTTTAAGTAATTTGTGTGTGCTCAATTCTTAAGACAAAAATATTTAAGCAAAAAATATGTTTATTTTACTACAATTAAAAAAAAAGAAAATCCCTGAAAGAAATACCCTCTTGTGTTACTATGTAACTGACTATAAAAATCATCAAGCCTGGGCAATTCAGGGAGATCCTGTCACAAAATAAGAAAGAAAAAGGGATAAAGTTTACCTCAGTGGTACAGCATCCTTGGAGTTGACCTCCAGTACATTAAGAAAGAAATCTGTACATATATTACACTGGTTAGGACTGATCAAGCTATTGAAAAGGATCACCAAGTTGAAATTGGAGAATAAAAAAGTAGAGACTCTGCCAAGAATAATTGCAAAAGGAAAAAAAAAAAAAGCAAGCCTTGAAACTGTAAATGTAAATATGGAAAACTGTATTAGTCCCTCTCTATCTTATGAAGAATTAAAATTTTGAGGTAACATATCTTATTTTTAAGGGAAAATAATTCCTCTATCAGACATGGTACTTAAACATATTTATAGTTGACATTTTCATTAAGCTTACTTATTTTAAGACACGGATACTGACAGGTGTTTTGAAAGATAAAGTACCATATTATGGTCTAGATCCTCATGACTAGTAATTAAACTAGAAATTGGTAGTTTAAATAATAATATCCTTCAAATTAGAGAAGGAATGGAAAGCTGTCACTTATAGACAGCATTATCCAAGTTAATTCAAGAATTTAAAGTCTTGCCTGCTGTAATTACACATTCCCAGCTTGTCACATGTGGATACTTTTATTTCCTACACACAAATAAGTGAGGATTCATGCAGCCACCTAAATGAAAAAATACTACTGAAGTAAGATATTAAAATGAAATCAACTCAGTTTCGGCTAAAACCCTGAAGGGTAAAAACAAAATAGACGTCAGGTATAGGATGCCAGAGTTTTGTACTCTGTCTTGTACCAGGCTGGAAAGGAATGTACTTAAGGTACAAAATTGGGGGAAAGGGCATGTCTGAGACAAATATTTGGAAAGGTGCATTTCTTAGAGTTTGAGCAAAATAAGAAGTATCACCTACTTTATACCTAACTGTAAAGACATGAAATTGTAGTGGGCTAGCTGCCCTGAAATTACAAAGTCATAAGGGCTCTGTTGTGATGGGGCTATCCATCCAGGAAAAGCAAGACAGAGATGCAAGTTTTCTGTGAATTACACGTGGACCCACAAGAGGAATTGCCTTGTAAGGGACAGTGGCTAAGGGGACCACCTGGCCATGTCATCCAAAAACAGAGATTGACTGCCTGAAGCCTAGGAGCTGCATAAGCAGTTAAAAACTTCAAATCAGGGGAGGTATGGGCATCATCTGTGGAACTGTCCCCAGAGGTTCCTAGAAGGAATCATTCAAAACCCACAAAAAAATGTCCCACAAGAGACAGTCAGTAATCATGCATCTATCAGAGGGTAGCAGTGCAGATTAGAATTTCACCAGCGACCTAGACTTGCTTAGCTCCTTACAGCTCTCTCCCAAAGGGCTCAAAGACAGCCAGTGAATTCAAGAGGAAATGAAGTGAGAAAGTGTCAAGTACCACACCCACCCTAGTCCATGGATGCTGTTCCAAAAGATGCCTGATCTGAGTGAAAGGTTTTATGTGGTATGACACTGGTCAGGACTTTAGCTTCTGAATGCAATTGTTTTTGTGATTTAAATGAACAGCAAAGCTTTGAGAACTAACAAGACTCCATCAAGGGTGGCAATCAGTATTCACAGTGGGTTTGAGGGAGCCAAGGAGAAATAAGGTGGTTTCCAATTGCACCTTGCTAAAGTCAAATGATGAGTTAAAATACTGATTACCATATTTTAATATAACAATCATAGATCATAAATATGTAAGAAATCTATAACTATCCAGAACTTGGATTTTCTGAATTACAGCATTTGGATCCTTCTAGAATTTGGAACTTCTATAATTTGGATTTCTTCACATCAAGTCCCTCTTGCTTTCAGAGTTCCACATCCAATTCCCTTTGAAAGCAGAACTAGGAAGAACAGTCTAGGGAGAGCACTTGTTAAATATGAGGCGTGTACTTTCCAATTACCTGAAAATTTTCTATGTAACTCGCACTTTAGGAATGTGTCATCTCATTCCTTCTTAGATTGAAATTATAATGAATCTGAAAAGCGGTGTAATGTTCTCCAGACTTGAGGGGGTGGCATCTTAACCCATTGTCACTCTAGATGTCATCCTTCATCATTCATTGGGAGTGAATATTTATCTATTGCCTAGAATGCTCTGTCTCAAGCAAGCGCTGCATCATTTAGATCACGTATTTGGAATTGGCATGGCATTACAATTGGGCCAGCTGTAAAGCAAGAGCTTTTTGCAGCCCTGCCTGGCTTTATGTCCACAGTTTATAAGGAGGCATATTAAATGTCACCTAAATTGACTTTGGTTCTTTCTAAACTCTGAAAGGGATAGATGTTTGCCTCTGTGTAGCAAATTTTAAAGCTAGGAGGCACAAACCTGTCTAGGAATGGATAGTTAATTTCCACTCCCATGTGAAATTAACAGACCCAAAGGGAACAGTTCAAATAAGGTTATATCTATACATGAAGGTATTTCTACCAATCTCACTAATGCATATGGGGAGGGAGAAGGGGGAGAGGAAGGAGATACAAAAGGAAACACATCAAGTGCTCTGTGCAGGTATGTTTGTGTCACTCTGAATCTCACTATGATGTATAATTACAATGCACCAATGAAAGTATATATAAAATGTTTAAAAAATTAACAGACCCACTTCCCACCTTCTAAGTGTCTATCTGCAGAGCTGCAGAGTGACACTGAACACACTTTCTTTCTTTCTTTTTTTTTTTTTTTTTTTTTTTTTGCAGTACTGGGGATTGAACTCAGGGGCATTCTACCTCCGAGCTATGACCCCAGCAGTATTTTTTATTCTTTATTTTGAAACAGGGTTTCACTAAGTTGTGGAGTGCCTCAGTGCCTCGCTAGGTAGCTGAGGCTGGGCCACGAACTGAGATCCTCCAGTCTCAGCCTCCCAAATGCTGGGATTACAAGCATGTGCCACCACGCCCGGCTTGAACACATTTTCTGATTTCTGTTAATCTGCAGATATTGTCAGAGTTAAAAATCACACTCCCTAACAGCTGGGAAGGGAGTAAGGGGAAGAAGCCCCAGAAGCTTCTTGGTCTTTGTGTACAATATTTAAAAATAAATCAATGGCTACCTCTCCCCAGGGAATAAAACCCAGTGGCACTAAGGAGAAACTCATACTCCTTGCTCCTTAAAACTTGAGACTCTAGGAATTCTGCCAAGTGACCTGGAAATACAGGACTGTAGCCAGGAGCCTCTGAAGAGTGTCTTGCAGAATAATCAAACATACTGCAATTGCCATACCTGCACAGTCACCCATCACAAAGCGCCGTTCTCCTATGCAGTAAATCTTTTCCCAGTCACACAGTGCAATTCCAGACTTGCTTCCACCATTGTTTAACCTCTCCTCAAAATTATTTCTAGAAATATTAATGTAAAAATGATAGATTCTAACTGGAAAATGTAAGTAGATTTCCATTAAAAGAAATAAAGATTATTTACAACTCCATTACTTAGATATACTGCTATTTACAGTTTTGATGCACCTTCTACCACTCTTTTCTTTAATACATACATATCAAGCTCTTTTGACTTTGAAGTGATAGTTTAAGCTGGGCATGATGGCGCACACCTGTAATCCCAATACTTGGGAAGCTGAGACAGGAGGAACACAGGTTCACAGCTAGCCTCAGCAACTTAATGAGGCCATCTGCAACTTAGTAAGACCCAGTTTCAAAATAAAAAAAAATATATAATAATAATAAAATAGGGCTGGGGGAGTAGCTCAGAGGTAGAATGCCCCTGGGTTCAATACCCAGTACCCCCCCCCCACACCATAGTTCATACACTTGTGTGTGTGTGTGTGTGTGTGTGTGTGTGTGTGTGTGTGTGTGTGGTACTGGGAATTGAACCCAGAGTCATTCTATCTCCAAGGTATACCCCTAGTTCGATTTTATTTCTTATTTGGAAACAAGGTCTCCCTAGGTTGCTCAGAGCCTTGCTAAGTTGTCAAGGCTAGCTTCAAACCTGCAATCCTCCTGTCTCAGCCTCCCAAGTGCTAGGACTACAAGCGTGCACCACCGAGGCCAGCTCATACACTTTTGTAAACAGTCTGAATTCCCCTTCAGCAACTGCTGAAAAAGAGAAATTGCTTGCTGACCTGATAAATGAATGAATGATAAAGTTTACAAAAAGAATTGGGAAAGGAGGAAAAAAGAGGAGGCAAGAAGACATCCTTTTCAGACAAAACTTACTATACTATATTAGAGCTGTGCCCCTCAGTGTAATTTCTGTCACAAGATCTAGCCAATTGGCCCCTCACAATATTTGCATAAATTGCAAAGGAAATCTAAGAGAGAGTAATTATTCTGATTAAAAGGTTGACTTTTAGCTGGGTGTGGTGGCGCACGCTTGTAATCCCAGCACTCAGGAGGCTGAGACCGGAGGATCCAGGTTCGCAGCCAGCCTCAGCTACCTAGTGAGGCACTACACAACTTAGTGAGACCCGGTTTCAAAATAAAGAATAAAAAATAGGGCTGGGGGTGTAGCTCGGAGGTAGAATGCCCCTGAGTTCAATCCCTAGTACTGCAAAAAAAAAAAAAAAAAGGTTGACTTTTGAAAGAAATAACATGAGACTACTACATAAATAATGTACATGCAAAGGTAACTGTAATCACAGAGGTAAAATTCCATGTAAAATTTATAAAATTTGCAGACTTGTATGAAAATAAAAACACTGCAGCCTCCCCCCTTAAAGCAGCTCCATGGTTACTTCATCATTCATCACTATGCTCTGTTCATTGGTATCTGCCACTTGTCTTTGGGTGAGCCACAATCTGTACAGGCTCCATGCAAGTGATTAAGATACAATGGTTGTCCATCTTGGAATACGCACCCAGACAGAGAATCTCCTTTGGTTCAGATTTTGATATATTTACATAATGGCCCAAAGAGAATAAGAAACTGGAAAAAGATATCACTGAAAATCCAGAACTTCACTCTACAAACCATTCACATCTAAGGAAATGTTTATTTGGCACACTAAGCAGTTCTCCCTCCCCCTCCCACCAGTCAATCTTCTTTATTTATTAAAAGCTTGGCACCCGGCCAGCCTTCTACTTCACTGAAAGCCAGCCAGCATGCTGGGCTTCTTCAACAAACACTCAGCCTCTCAGTTCCTTGACCTCCCTGTCTCAAGTGATCTATTTCCATTCCATTTCACTCACCACCCTGGCAGTCATTCCTTGAAACTTGGTCCTCCTTCTCCTGAATCAGTGAGTTAAAAATCCCCATCTCCAAACACCAACTGCTTGCTTTCCAAATTGCTTGTTCAATGTCTCCTAGAGAAACCTTTTTCCACACCTGTCCAGTAGCTCCTCCCCTTTTCCCAGTCAGCTGTCTTCTTTGTCACTAACTGCCCTCCACATCCACATCCACTCTCTGTCCCAGTTGCCATGGCCTTCTTGGAGCTCTTCAAATGTGACACCAAAAGAGGTAAAAACATACCACTCTAGCATCTGAGCTACACTCCCAGCGCTATTTTATTTTTTATTTGAAACAGGGTCTAGCGAAGTTATCAGTGCTGGCTTCCAATCTGCAATCCTGCTTTCCTAGCTTCCCAAGTAATGGGATTACGAGTGTGCGCCACCATGCTGGGTTTCCCTTCTGTTTCTTTTTTCTTTTTTTTTTTTTAGTGGTACTGGGGATTCAACCCAGGAGCATTCCCAGCTATACCCCCTAGATGTTTCTATTTTTTTGTTTGAAACAGGGTCTTGCCAGGTTGCTGAGAACCCCACTATGTCCTAGGACAGCTGAGAGGCTGTCCTAGAACCTGCGATCCTCTTGTCTCAACCTCACAAGTACTAGGATGACAGGCATGAATCACTACTCCTAGATTCCCTTTGGTTTCTTAAAAGCAGGAGATATAAAAGACACCTTCTCTACACTAGAAGGAAAACAACATTCTTATCATTAAAGATGGAAAGTTAAGACAGAATTCTGTACAAGTCAAGGTAACTCGTCTTTTCTTTTAAACCTCCCTACATAATTTGGTTGCTTTTTCACAATTTACTGCTCTTTGTCCAATTCAGGATGTAAGTGATTGGCTTAAACTGCTTCTTTGGGCCTTCATTTCTTTATGAGGGTGCCCATACTGGGTAAAACTTGCACTAAATAAATTGGTGTTTTTTTTCTCCTGTTGATCATCCATGTCAATTTCATTCTCAAGTCTAGTCAAAAGGAAACCCTAAAGAGGAGGAAGCAAAGTTCCACCCCATCCTTGGCACAATGTCTTCAACAACCTTGAACTTCTGAGGCCACTGGAATGTTCATCCTCTCTGTCTGACTTATATCTACTTATTCTTCAGAACCAAAAACAAGTTCTTCTCTTCAATGAAGCCATTCATTACCAATGTGGTCAAAGCCCCCTATTATTGGTTCTCACACAGAGTACAAATTCCACTTCTTTATAGGGTTCGTCACATTTTTTATTTCTTTTCACATGCAAATCTTTAATGGTCTCTGCAATAACCAAGACAAAAGTATCTGTGTTAATTTTTTTTTCTTGTTCAATATTTTATATCCAGCACCTATGACACTATATGTCCCATAGTAAATATTCAATAAATATTGATTAAATGAACTTAAGAATAAACAGGAAGAAGGTGGTACAAACAAGAAAGTGTAAGTAAAAGAATGGAAGCTATGAGTCCAACTTACTTCCTTCTTCAGAGTCTATGGAAATATGAGCATAATCTGGGCAATTAATCTAGGGCTACTAAGAAAGTCAGACAACACAATACCACCTGAATAACAAGGCCCTCTGTCAGCAGTGTCCTGGAAAAGAACTAAGTAGATTCTAGAAAATTCAATGTTTATCAACCAAAGAAAAGATTAATAAATCACTAGATTATGAGAACAAAAATCATTCATACATATATAAATCATATGCATATTATAACATTATAACTGTAGGTCTTGTATTAAAGAGAAAAATCAGTCACATAAAAATAGTTCCATGTATACATAGAAGAAGGTGACTTTTCATGGTGGCAGAACACATAAAAATCTAAAAGGAGTATCCTATCAGTGTTAAGTGAGATGAATACATAAACATAGATATGAGAATATCCAGTATCATCTGATTCAAGCTTCAAAAGTCAATCTAAGTTGTTTAAAACAGCTATGCAATAATAGCTACTTGATAGACTAATTGTCTTGAAAGTAAAGGTTTTAAAATCTATAGTAACATTTCAAATAATTGAAATATTCTATAATTTGATAGATCTGGGTCAGCAGAAAATCATGTTACCAGAGGGTTAGATGAGTTGTCACCAAGAATTGTCCTAAGCTATGTTAACCCCAACCCCGTCTTAATGAAGAACTGTCACATTATTTTTTAAGACAGAGAAAAATATAAAGAATTTTTCTGAGACTGAGGCTGAGATAAGAGGATCACAGGTTAGAGGACAGCCTCAGGAACCAGTGAGACTCTCATTAACCTAGTGAGACCCTATTTCAGACTAAAAATAAAATAGGGCTGGTGGTATAGCTCAGAGGTAGAATGCCCGTGGGTTCAATCCCCAATACATACATACATACATACATACATAGATTTAGAAAGGAATAAAGGAAAAGGAAGGGAAAACAGGCCTTTTTGTTATAGTGATTTATTTGTATATCACCTAAAGATCACTTTAAAGGATGTATCTCATCTGTACCAGAGAGAACTAAGAATACTGGATGCATGTTCCATTTCAAAGACTGATAAAATTCAATGAAACAAAAATGTTAAGCAAATTTAGGAATTAGGATAGTGATCAAAGATCTAACTACAAGTGTCATTAATAGAACTAAAAACCTTAACTGGCAAAGGCTTCATGTCAAATGGAAAAATTCTACACAGCTATCCTATACAAAAATTCTATCATGAACCTGATAGTGACTACCCTGTTCTTTCTTAGACATGATTCATTTTAAGATGGAAACATAATTTTCATATTAATTAACCACAGAATATGAAACAAGTCCATTATAAAGAAATCTATTCATTTGTGGCTTGAAGATTTCCCTTGTTTTTGTCCTCATTTCACACTACATTTAAGTTCTTGTCACTGGTCAGGTTGTGAGCAGATGTTGAGACGACATATGGGGTGCAAGAATTTTTGGAGAAAGCCTGTAAGATTTTATCAGTGCAGCTATAAAGAAAGGGGAAGGAAGGAAGATCAGGCAGTGTAAATAACTGAACCGTGAGACAAACACCACGGTGTCTTGGCCCCGCAGAGCGCTCTGGAGCAAATCTGTCCATCATAGTTGCCTGACTGGGCCCAAATTGCTCTCAACTTTGTCATCAGATCTGAGGTGCCACAGGAGTGACATGACCTACAGAGAGCCCGGTCTCTGCAGCCAAAACTAACCTGACCTGGAGTTTCTGCTGCCCTCCCAAGTCCAAAAAGAAAGCCTTCCTCAGAGGGGGATCTAGATGTGCTGTCTGTGTCCATCACAGTTCTATAATAGAATGTGAACTTTGAAAAAGAGCTCGATAGGTTCAAGAAGCTGGGAGGGACAAGAGAAGCAAAGGGATGTCAACTGGAGCAACTCTGTTCCTCTTAGGGACTGATCAACCATGGACTGCTGCTTTGACAGAGGAAGACAGTGAGGCGCACGGACGAGACTGCTCAGTGATGGAGAACAAGCACTTTGTGTCACAGGGAAAACCTGTCCTTGACCTGAATGTAAGAGACACTGTTAGGAGGTAGAGTGACAGTGCTATCCTGAACAAGGACTGGAGACGAATGGCGATCTCTAGTGACAGGTCTGATTTATGGAACACCTTTCTCTGGGACAGCACTGGGCCCATGGCTGCTACGGGCTAATTAATCTTCACCATCTCCCTGTGGGATAGGTAAGTCACAAAGAGCATTACCATAAATTAAGAGACAAAAAGAATAATGTACAAAAAGAGTTTTGTGATGTTCCTATAATCATACATCAAATGAAGGAAGTACAGGAAGACCCATGTATTGCCCCCTATTGATGGTATTTACTTAAGCAAATATTCAGTTTATTGCTAGCTATATTTAAGCTTAAGTTATATTCCTTCCTATCATGTATAATACTTCAGAATAAAATATAAAAATTTAGATATACTATATACTCTTCATTTTCAGAACAAAGCTTATGAGTGACATGGACAATCCCAAGATGGCCAATGACTTTAAGGCACTTCATTAGAATAGAGGAGAAAACAAGAGGAGACAAGACATAATTTCAATCTAGAACATTCACCAAATCCAAAAAACTTCAGGACTCTTCCAAGTTACAAAAATATTACCTGAAATGTTACCATGAATTCATTTCTTTCTATAAAAATAAGTGATTATAAATTGACGGGCAAAAATGATGGGTAAAAACCTGGTGAGTCCATGACTAATCAAATCTACTGATATTTAAATAACAATTAAAATATGAATAAACCTTTCATTTGGATGACTTCTATTTAAAATATGCCAGATGACATTCCCAATTTCAAAGCAGACTTTTCCAGTGCCAGTTTATAATGTGCTTGGATTTATCATTCCACTGTGCTTGTTTCCCTAGCTCAAGGCATATCTGCACTTAGAACTTAAGGTCTCTACCCAGTGACATATCAGAAAAAGCATGGGATATTGGGGCAGTGGACCTTAGGTTGAATTTTGCTCTGCCCCTTCCCTTTGTGGGCAATCCCTTAGCTTCCTTTTCATATTTACGTGATGGAAGATGGTAATGATTTACAGGGTACTACCGTTTGTCCCCTAAAAACTCCTAGGCTGGAGAATTGGTCCCTCATTTGACAGTTTAAAAGGTGGGTCAAGTGGGAGGTGGTGAGTCACTGGGCACCACAGAGGAGAGGATAAATGCTCAGTGCATGGCAGGAGGTTAGGGCTTGAGGGACTGGATTGGTTACCATAAGAGTAGACTGTTACTAGGTGAGCATAGCTTTCTTGGCTGCTCTTTTGCTTCTTCTTGTCTGTGATCCCTCTAGCATGTGATCACCTGCAATGTGATGCAACCTACCACACCTTATCAGAAGCTGACCTTGACACCATTCTCTTGGATCTCTACAACTGGGAGCAAAACAGGTTTATCTATAAAATAAAATATGTATTTTCTTTATAAAGTACCCAGTTTCTGGAACTTTGTTATAGCAATATAAAGCTAACTAAGACACAGGGTAACTCTGAAAATTAAATTATATTACATGAGACTTTGTATCATAGCACAGAAAACACACTAAATTTTTTAGCTATCTTGGTATAGGAGGAAGAATGATATTTTGTTTTAATTTATTCATTTAAAAAAAGAATTCCTAAAGTTTTTTTTTTTTTTCAAACTGGGGATTGAACTCAGGGGCATTCTACCTCTGAGCTATACCCCCAGTCTTATTTTTTAATTATTTTGAAACAGGCTCGTTGATGAGAGTCTCACTACTTGCTGAGGCTACCCTGGAACCTGTGATCCTACTATCTCAGCCTCCCAAGGAATGGGAATACAAGCTTGCGCTACCACACCAGGCTCATAAATAGTCTTTATAGCAAAGTAAAATATATGAAAAAATATACATTCAGATTATTTTTAAATTAGTGGGGATGAAACCCAGGGCCTTGTGCATGCTAAATATGCACTCTTGCCAGGCATGGTAGTGCGTTCTTGTAATCTCAGTACTTGGGAGGCTGAGACAGGAGGATCACAGGTTTGTGGCCAGCCTCAGCAACTTAGGGAGGCTCTCAGGAACGTATTCCTAGTATCCCTCCCCCCCCAGAAAAAACAAAACAAAATATATAGTCTACCACTGAGGTACAACCCCAGCCCTACATTCAGATTTTTATAAACTGAATTAAAATAGTAGTGACACGAAGTTTTCTAAGTTGGAGAATGCTATCATCTTCCATTTTATGCATTTTCAAAATTTATAAGTTTTTAAAAATTCAAATCCCTTATTTCAATGTCATTAAGATTTCAACTTCTAGTCCAACACAAGAAAAGTATATTACAATTATGAATAGGTCAAACTTGTCTTCTTTCCTCCCTTTTTCTCTTCTACTCCAATTCAAATGCCTAATATTCCTGAATAATCTCTTTCTCAGCATTTGTTTTGCTGAAATCATGTAAAACTCCTTAGGTTGGTCTTCAGCTTATTTAAAATTGGAAATATTATGTTAGCATTTAGTTCAGTAAACACAAAAAAGTACTCCTGTACTATTATTATTTTTCCAAATAAATTTTTTAAATTCAAACCTTCTTTAATTCAAGTAAAAATGAGTCATCAACCTTTTGCTGGATCAAAGAAGGGCTAAAGTACATTGTGCTCTATGACTGTAATAAACCTGACTGAATTCACTGTTTTACTTGGAGAAATAAAAGGCTCTTAGTTTCACCATATTCAATCATCTGCCAGTGAACCTAAGAACACTTGAGTCATCTATAATCCAGAAAAGTGAATAAAAGTGGGTAACAGGGAATAAGTTAATGTTCAACCAACATTTTGAAACTGCTTTTTTAAACTAAAGTGAATAGAAATTTGAGGAACACATATTCTAAGCACAACTAGTATGTATTATTTTACCCCATTCGTAACATTTAATTGGTGATTTCAACTCCACATAATGGACTGTGTGCACTAATTTTTCCCCACCCACCTCTTATCATACACAGATGAGTGAAACTATTTCAAGTGGGTGCAATGGTTAGGTTTCAACCATTTCAAGATCCCCTACCACCTGCACAGGAAACTCTGACTGAAAACCAGACAGGCTCCTGCAGAGCTGCACCAAGGACACGGGGGCATGGCTGAGGGTTGAATCTGGTTACTAGACAGTCAAATGAAATCAGCTGAGGCCACATGGTACTCCCAGGGAAAGGCAGGGTCACATTTTCTTGTCAGCAGGGGTTTGCTGCCAGATTCTGGTAGCCTCTACCTTCTTGCACTCTAAGACACAAACTAATTCAATGTTGAACTAAAATACTGACAGTATTTCTCAAGGGTTTTGTATGGAGCAGGCCCTGTACTAGGTGTGCTGAGGATACAAAGATGAGGGAAAGATCTCTGTCCTCAAGGAGCCTTGCAGCTGTGAGAAGACCACAGGCTATGCAATGAAGAGGCACCCAAACTGAGTTACCTGTTCAGTACTGTGAGGACACAAGTGAGAAAAGACGATTTAACTGCAGTGCATAAGAGGAAGTTTGACCTGGGCTTTGCAGAACAAGTAGGGGGTTTCCAGTTAACAGAGTAATAAATCAAATTTTAAACAAAAAGCTAAATGACTCTACAAGACAAGAATCAGGAAAAAAAATATGGAGGTTTTGGAGAGCAGCAGAGTATGAAGTACTTGTCTACAGACAACAAATTCAAAAGTGAGCTTGGGAGAACTGTAAAGAACTAACAAACAAATCCTGTGCTAAACAGGACTTTCTGTTTCAGGAAGTACAGGTTTTAATTTAGAGGGGTGGGTTTACTAGATTTTGTTTGCAAAACAGTTAAATGCTCAGATTTAGAGTTTCCTGCGTTCAAAAACCTCCTCCACTACTTTGGAGTTTTTATGAGCTGGGGCAAGCTCCTGATCTCCCTGTGCCTCAGTTTCAAGTGCTTTGTGCATATATGTCAGTATCATTATGACTACATTATGATGTGAAACTGTAATACACCAATGAAAGCAGATAAGAAGATGAAGTTATCAGTAGCCCTTACTTTGCAGAGTTGTTGGAGGGGTTTATATGTAAAAACAAAGCAGTGCGTGATAGACACTAGCAAAAAAAAGAGTTAGCTGACTATGGATCCAGAGGAGGAGGGTCTAGGGGCAAGGAGTTTAGGGTAGAGCTATACATATTAAATACATGTAAGTGTGTTTCTCTGTGTTGATACCTATGCTGAATAACCATAGGTCATATACATTAAGGCACAATTTAAAATACATACACATAAAAAGTTACTATTCATGCATTCCAGTCACCGTGTATGGTATATGTATATTTTTGTTGTTGTTGTTTGTGTGTGTGTATGTATGAATCTCCAAATCTCTTGGGTAAACTAATAGATATGTCAGGTTACAAAATATAAGCACAGGTATACTCTCTATAGAGAACAGAAGGTATTATGTGTATGATTACAATTACAAATTTAATATGTTAGAAGGCAAGTGGCTGACTGGAATGAATGCTTTCCTTCTTTACATGTCAGGAGACCCACTAAGAACCTTGTTCTGAGGTGTGCCAGTCCATGGCACCCTTTAGTCACACTGTCTGAGACAGAAGGTCAGCAGGAATAGAACAACCACTCTGCTTCTCATCTCTCCCTTCTGCCCAGAACATCTCGGTTACTGGAAAAGTTTCAGAAATATTTACCAAAAAATCCATTTAAAATCCTGAAATTCTGTTTCTCAGAAAAATAACATTACTCTTCAGTCTAGAAATAACATCCAGGCCTCAAAGTGCTATACTGTCATTACTTTTAAAAATAAACTAAGCAAATCAAAGTCTTGAGGTCAGTTTCAAACACTGTGCTGTGGCAGTTACACAAGCAGCAGCTCCTCGCTCTCCCACTGTCGCCAGTGGATTCCCTGAAGGGACAGACCTGTCTTGGCTTACCCTGCTGAAACCGCCACAGGTCTCCTCACAGGCCTCCAGGACAGAAGAGGCTGAAATCCATCCCTCTCTCTTTGTTGAGTCTCGTTGGTAAGCACCCAGAGAGAGCAAACTAAACACAGGAGACACTCTTCAAATCCAATTCCCCTTCCAAACAGCAGCTCAGCTTTTCTCCTGGTATCATCCAAATGATTTCCTGAAGCAACCATCATATGTAAGAATCCCTAATACTACCTTAGATCATTTGGACAGATATATGTAGTTTACAATTCAGATTTTGAATAGGAATCTCACAAGCCTATGAAGAACAGTAAATTAAGTCTAAGAATTAGAAGCAAAATTAGATAATGTTGCAAAAAATATGACTTTATATCAATATAGTCATAAAATTGCCCACTTACTGGAATAAATAATAGATATCTTTGGAAATTACTATAGATAAGCATTTAACTGGTGTGTCCTTATCGTCAGTGAAAATAACAATTAAAAAAGATGAATACTGAACAAATGCCAAGTGACTAAAATGAATTTAATTCTAAGAAATTCCCTTGCTGCTAAAATTTAATTTTGTCTTGAAGGAAAATGGGAATAATTTCTCAGTATATCTTCAAATAACAAGGTTGAAATAATGGAGATTTATATACACAGAAAGGTACCTGGATATATCATTATAGTATATATAAAGATATATCAATTATGACCTTTCCAAATCAGAGCTTAAGAAATTATTAACAATCCTTCCATTTTCTCTTTCTTCTCCCATTTGAGGGAAATAATTTCACTAATCTTCATGTTGGATTTTCAGCTGTGTGTTCCTGAAGCAGAAGAAAGTACATTTCCTAGCACACAGTAACTATTTTATATTACAAGTTATTCTGTCACAAATCATTACTAAGTTATAATGGACAGCAGCAAAACCCCTAGCAATATAATGTCCACACAATATAGCTGGAAAGATGCTTTCTAACCAACTAAACATGCACTGGCTCTACATGTCATTTTCTGTGGTGTGTAGTCACCAACCATCTAAAGGTCAAGCTAGCTCAAACTCAGTTCAAAAGCTCTAGCCAACTAGAATGAAAAAAACTGATAACCTAAAGAAACTGCCAGTCCCTTTATTGAAGAGCTAGTGGACTTTGCACACCAATTCAGAACTAACCCGAAGACAGACAAGAGTAATAATCAACAGTTTGCCACAAGTGAGCAGCACCTTTGTCTTGTGGCTAAACAAGGAAAGCTTTCAGCCTGGAAAGCTTTTCACATGGCATATGCTTTGCGAGACATAAGAAGCTCAAGAATTCCTTGGATATCTACCTGCCAGCTGAAAATGAGTAGCTTCTGACTGCTCTTGTCAGTAGTATGAAAGCAGCCAAATACAAATGGGATATTTGTATTCTCCCATTGCCTTTAAGATGAAATATTAAACCACCAGGCACTAGACCTGTTTCCTACAACCCTCTCGGTTCAGTCATCATGCAGAATCTCTCACAAACACTGTAATTTTCAGATGGTTCTCCGTTATGAGATCATATATGAATTAAAACTTCTAAAGCTCTGTACATTTACAAGACATAAAGCACAGGAAACAATTCTTTACATTAAATAAACATTTGTACCTTATCAAATAAAATAGCCATCAAGTAGCTCAAGCTCAGAAAAAAAAGGCACTTAATATTCTTCATTACCATATAATGATTGGTTTCATAGAGTTGTTAAATCTCAAAAAGACTTCCTGAAGATTCTGTACTCGCTGGACTTGGTGGTGCACACTTGTAATCCCAGCTACTTAGTGAGGCCCTCCACAACTTAGTGAGACACTGTTTCAAAAAAAAAGAATAAAAAATAGGGCTGGGGGTGTAGCTCAGAGGTAGAATGCCCCTGGGTTTCATCCCCAGTACCCCCCCCCCAAAAAAAAGATTCTGTACTCCACAGCAATATGTCAAAGCTACATTATTGCCAAGCAGTCCAAAACTCTTGTCACCCCAAAGCAGCATGAGCCAAGTATCTGGATCGCTCCATTACATTATGAGTGTCCTTCCCAAGGAGCGCTGTATCTTTTTTCAGAATTTCATTTGGTAAACAGTCTTATTCAAGACAAAGAGGCCCTAGGGGAGGGATGGGGCATTCTCCTAACTATGGCCATCTTTAAATATGTAAGAATAAAATAGCTTTTCAATTAAATGAAATACTTTCTATTCTATGTATTTGATATTAGAAATGGCACAGTAACCTTCACCTATTTGTAAAATTATCACCACTATGCATGCTTCTAAAATTTGCATTTATAGACTGACCTCTAACATCTCCCACTGCCAGAGGACCATCTTCACATGGCTGTGCTATGAGGAGCATCTTCACAGAAAGGAACTCATCCTCTTCTAGTTCCTGATGCCCTAAATTGCCTTTCCCTTTTTACTCCCTGTTTCCATTCATCTATGTATTCAGCCACAGAACTACCTACTCCTTGACCCTGCATGGTGTCAAACCCATCTCACCTTCTCCTTCAACTTCAACTAACTTAGGCCATACAACCATCACTTCTTACTTGAAAGGGAAAAATCAATTTATAACCTTGTCTTCAGTCTCTAAAAAATTCTTCCTACACCCAAAAAATGACCATGGAAGAAAAAAGAGAAAAGACTGGTTAACATGCAAAGAAGAAGAGATAAGGAAGGGAGGGAGGGAGGGAAGGAGGGAGAAAAAGGAAGGAAGGAAGGAAGGAAGGAAGGAAGGAAGGAAGGAAGGAAGGAAGGAAGGAAGGAAGGAAGGTAGGTTGGTTGGTTAAGAGGACAAACTAGAACAAAAGAGCAGAAGAAGAGAGGGGAGAAGGAGGGAGGAACTAAAATCAGTAAATTATTTTCCAATTTATTCCCTACTCTTGCCCAATCCCTTCTGCTTTTCTGACTGCTGAAGCACATTGTCCCCTTTCAGCCTTATGCTGAGCAAGAACAAAGCCATTTGATGCTGAGCACCCTCAATTCCAAGTTCCATCATTAAGCACATACACATCTCTACATGTAAGTTAATGAGATAACTTTATGCATGCACATATTCTCATGTGCACAACAGTGTTGTCATCTCAATTATTTACTGAGTACTTAAAGATGTAAGCAAGGTTCTGAGACGCAAGCTGAGCCCTCAGAATTGAACTGTCCCATGGTGTGACAGACACTGTGGGCATGCTCCTCAGAAGCAGGTGCTCACTCCCCAGCTGCTGGCATTGAGGGAGGTAGTTGCTATTAGCTAAGTCCTCTCTCCAGAAGGGCTCTCTGCCAGAGAAAGCTGCCTCAGCTAAAGAAAGTGACCTCAGCAAAGGTCGTGCCTGCATTCTATGACAGTCTCTACACGACCATAAAGACATGGCCCCTTGCCTAGAAGAGGGAAAATTCTGACCCCCATCCTAGAGTCCACCATATGACCAACTGAAGCCTTTCTTGAGATATATTGCTGTACAGTTCCTCTCTCTGGCCAGTTCTTCATCTTCACTTCCTCACAGATGTTGATCTAGAGGAAATCCTTCACACGCAGACCCCTTCTGTATCATGGGGAACCCAACCTCTGCATGCAAGTCTGTAAGTGCCTACATAAGCTGGCCACTCCCTATCTTCCCAGCCCTATCTCCTTCCACTCTCCCTTGGCCCTTGTGCTCCAGATGCTCTAGTGCCCTCCTGCCTTCCCTCTCTGGCTTCCACTCACCCAGGTTCTTCTCTTCCCATGCCTTTTCCCGTGATTGCTCTTGCTTATCATTCCAGCTTCCTCTCAAGCAACACATCTTCCCTTACAGCTCTCTCAAACAGCCCCCCATCGTCCTATTCATCTGTTCATTTCCTTCACAGCACTTACCACAGTCTGAAATCACCACACTTATTTGACCACTTGCATAAAACAAATCTGTTCTCACCTCCTACCATTCTTCTATTCCCACTAGAATATTAACTTCTTCCAGGCATTTACCACTGCTTCTGCAAAGTCTAGAAATGTGCTATGCACATAGTGGGGGCCCACTATTTTCACAACAAATGACAACGCTCCCACATAGGCATTAGCATTAAGTTTGAACACTATCAATACCATGCTGGGGAAGAGCTGGTGAAACCCATGTAAAAATGACAAAATGAAGTCAGGCCCAGAATGGTAGCATGAACCAAATGTAGTGAAAACAAAAGAACACAACCTTGCAAGCTTCAGTGGGGGGGGGGGGGCTATTTGAGAGAGTTGCCTGAGTAAAGCAACATAAAATTCTTGTGCAACTTAAAATTATTTATAATTCACCACGAATGCAACTGTACCCCATTTCTGAATTCGTACTGGTAAAGGTGCTGATAAAACCCAAGATCGTAGGCTTACAGCTCCTGCAACCCTGGCCAATCATACAGCTCATCCTAAGCATTCCTAAAGCATCAAAGGAATTTTTGGGGGAAAGTTCTAGGATGTTTAAGAGAGTTATTTGTGAATAAAGGAAAATGAACTTTTAATAGTAGCAACAATTGTCCTTCGGAACAGAGATCCGGGCCTACACTGATTTCTGGTCTTGTGCCCCCCCCCCCAACAATTGTTACCTTGGAGAAATTGAGGCAGCAGTGAATTAGAAATATTATTATTATTAAAGAAACAAAATAATATTTGAAAAATATCTATTTTCAACTACTGCCATATCTTTTGCTATGTATGGTGATGGTAAGCTTTCTCCCTTATTATTAAATATTTATTTTGAAATATTTAATGTTTCCTTCCCAATATTCAAAAATTTCCAGGTCAGTCCTCAGCAAGCTTTAATTTAAATTAATTTACCTAATATATATTCATTGATTTTACTATGGTACACAAGCTCTTATGAGACTAAAATTCAAAAACTGCTATTCTGTATATAGTTATTAATTTCCTCATAGTCTTAGACCACTGTTTCCTCTTTCTGAATACCTCTTTAGTGATACTGATAATAGATAATGAGGAAATATGAAAATACTATTTGTGAGTGCCCTAAGACCCAAACCCTCAAATATAAACTAAGATTAATTTAACACACTAAAGAAATTATTGTTATAAGCAGAGAGTACTTAAGATTCAAAACATAAAATATTTTATAACAGAGCACCCTACATCCACAACAACCCCAACACATTAAAGCAATTCACTATCATCTCTGTCTGTCTTTCTCTCTCTTTTACACACACACACACACACACACACACACACACCCCTAATGAATGGAACATTCTCCACTAAAAAAAGATATGGGCTTCCCATCTCAACACTTTAATCAGAAAACTCCAAGACTGAAAACCCTACTCACTTTGCATAGATTCTCAGACTTAAGTACCAAACTTGCTCTACCGATAAGTAGAACATTAAGGCATATACTTTTTAAGATTAAAACTAACTGTGCCTCCCAAATTGCAAAAGTAGGTAGAAAGAAGTATATAGCCCAATGGTGGGAATAAAGAAGTACCATCAGGCTGAGTAGATTTCCCTGGGTTACATTTATTCTATGGCTACATCTACATTTAAAATGATTAATAAATGTTCCTGAATGGTGGCAGAAATCCCAATTACATTAGCCACACTGCTTAAATAGGTGATGAGGGAAATGGGCCAAATTACGCTTTGAGTCTTCAGTGAAGCATGGCCAATGACATAATTGTATGTTGTGCTTCAATGGAATTTTCTTTGTGCTCCTGAGAAAAGGACAAAGAAAAATAACCATACATGAGATGAATAAAGTCAGCCATGTAAAAGGGCATAAGCAAGAATTAAATGCTGCTGAGGAAATCATTCAATAATTTAAAAGTCCTTGCTACATGTTTCAATCTTCAATCTCTTCTTCTTTAAGAAAAGATTATCGAGAGCACTTGAGACTCTTCTGTGACTTTCAGGTGCCTCATCTCTGTGTAAGAATTTTCTATTGATCATGTTTCTTCCTTTTATACCCCAAATACCAACTGGACTCTATCTAAGAATGAGAACAAGTATTCTTAAACCTCCTAATAAAATATTTTTAAAATAATATTAATTTGCTAACATCATTCACTAAACAAAAATATGTCTATGATCCTCAAGGTTTAAAATATTTTGAATAATATTAAATTTTAAGCCAGGAATGGTGGCATAAGCCTGTAATCCTAGTACTTGAGAGGCTGATACAGGAGATCTTAGATTCAAGGCCAGTCGCAACAACTTAGGGAGACCCTCAGCAACTTAGAAAGACCCTGCTTCAAAATGTTTACACAGTGCAAATTCCTCTTCCACTGAATACTCAGAGAAAACATACCACACAAAGAATTTGGGACTCTATATAGATATACTGACATATTACTTGAATATAAGTGTATACAGCATGCATTATTCTTAGGAATATTTTCTTTACTATTTAAAACAAGTTCCATTAATATAATTTGTAAACTGCTATCATGGTTTTCATCAAGTCACAAAGTTCTTGAAAGTTACACTTTACTTCCTTATTCGGGTTGGAACCCACAGGAAATCATTTATGCTCCCCTCTCATGTACAGATGTGAAAAATAACTAAAACTAGTCTGTAGCAGCTGACTGTAAAGAGGCACCTTTCCAAGGGAGACCATCTATGGAAGAATGGGCAAGAAGGTCTTCGAGTATTGGTCAGGATCAGAATGCCAATACCCAGGAATCTCCAGCAACAGCACTGCCAGTGTGGCTTCAGGATGTTGTCAGAAGCAACGTTTGTAAAGTTTACAAGCTTCGAAGTTTCCATTAAAAATTCCTAGGAGACTAGCCTGGAAGTTAAGAAAGCCAAAGAAGGCCTTAGATAGTTCTGCTAAATTTCAAAATGCTAACAGGCATTTTTTGTGGAGAAATTATTGGTATGAGCTATTTGACGATAATACAATAAAATATTACTTTTACTGGTAGCCTTAGTTGAGCCCTTGCTAAAAGATCAGCTATGCGCTTCCTAAGATACAAATACTCCTCTGGTTCTGATCCTCAGAAAATGGAAACAAGTAAAGGCAGTAAGAGTCAGAAGAGAAAGAAGGATTGCTATTTCCCTTCTTCTTCTAGTGTCTAATTGTTACTCATGACCCCTGCATTCCAACAGGGATGGAAATGTTTGGGGTTTTTTTTGAAAGGTTAATGAGGTTTTATTGGAAAATTCTACTCAAGACCTACTAATTTAAAAGCAAGTGCTGCAAAATCTGAGCACTCAAGATTCTTCTGTGACTTCCAGGTGCCTCGTCTCTGCGTGAGAATTCTCTGTTGATCATGTTTCTTCCTTTTATATCCCAAATACCAACTGGACCCTATCTGAGAAGAATGAGAACAAGTATTCTTAAACCTCCTAATAAAATATGTTTAAGATAAGTAATATTAATTTGATAACATTATTCACTAAACAAAAATATGTCTATAATTTCAAGGTTTAAAATATTTTGAATAATATTAAAATTTGAGCCAGGCATGGTGGCATAAGCCTATAATCAAAGTATAAAAACAATATCTTATTATAAATAAAAGATCTTCATTTGTCTAGGTTAAAGCTGTTTAGGTATTATCCAAAGGAAATAATTTAGATTTTCCTACTCTATGTAAATAACATTTTCTAATTTTCTTATCTATTAAAATGAACACAAATAGTAAGATATATCTACTGTATAAAACCATCTGATTATACCTGCCAAACCTAAGTGAAAATGACTTTTAATGTATTCACTTTCCCTCACTTAGTCATGCTAGAATAGCATTACTAGGCAAGAGTCCAAAACTCTTTCCTGTATATACTTATAAGCCATAAACTTCTCATGTTTGTTAGCCTTTAAAAATCTTATATGAATATAAAAGATACATTCATAGTCCACATAACAAAACTCATTTAACAGGGGTAGGAGGATTAATCCATGGATGTAAGAATGAGCCAATTGGTCCAGAGAATGGAAATGCCATATGATATCATCTGACCTCAAACTTCAGGAGTTTCCTGACCCCTAGACCAATGGAGCATGGAGAAACAGTAAAAGGCCTCAGGAAAAGCAAGATCTAATTTCTTACCAAGTGCTGGTTTATTAATGAAGCATTAATAAAAATTTCCATTAATGCTTTTAGTTCTTGCAAATGAAATGCCATCCAAATGCCACTGATATGTTTAAGTATCAATAGTTAAGAAAAAAAGGCATCCTGTAAACCACTAAACAATGCTTTCTTTCTCAAAAAGTACGTATTTCTATGAATGAAAAATCACAATCCAAGTTGATATGAGGCTCTTTGGGAATGTGGGTCACATGCTTACTAACCTTTAGGACATGGGGAAAACAGGTTTGACTCCCAATACCTGCCAAGGTATCACAGAGGCCTGTGGGGCATGGGACAGACAGGAGGGGCATGGCCCCTCTGCTGTGTCCATCTCACCCAATGTCCCTTCCACATATGGCAAAAAATAACTTATCATAACATTGCCCCAAATACGGGAAGATGAGATTTAATAAGCTTTCCCTTATACACTACACAAGCTAAGGCATGCTTCAACACCATCCTACACTGTGCCCTGGCGGGTTTACCTGTGGGAGGAGAGGCTGTGAACCCATCCTCCCCAGCCCAAGAACACAGCGTCCCTACATGTTTACCCATTCATTCATAGAGGGGCACGACCTTGACTGACATATATTTGATGCAAAAAGAAGTACTGCCATCAAAAGTAATGTGAAAACCGATTTCTCTCTAGGTAGAGCATGATGTGATCACAGCCCTACAGGCACCAAGAAGACTCTTCCATCTCATTGAAAACGATTTTTAATATGCCATCTCAAGGTGGCAAAATAAAGGTAGAATGTTTCTCTACACTCCCAAGCCAGATGATAACTGTCAATACAAGTAGCCATTTGAGGATATATGGGATGGGAAGATGGATAAGAAAAGTAAGTTAAATAAAAAGCACAAAACTAAGGGGAAAGTGGTTTGAGATGGTCAAAAGAACTTGCAAACCACTTGCTAACCAATCTCAAAGTTTCAAATACAATATATATTTATATATGCAAGTCCAAATTTATATCCCCAATCTTGACCTCTCCCCTCAATTCTAGTATGCTATCAACTCAGGAACTTTGTACTTTCTGACTCCTCTGGCTTAGAAAGCTCTTCCCCTAAATATTCATGTTGCTATCCTTTACCTCCTTGGGCTTTTTTCAAATGGACCACACTAACATGAGGTCTAACCTAACCATCATATTTAAATTCACACACACACACACACACACATGCTCCTTAGCTTCCTTCTCTTGCTTCATTGTTCTCCACAACTCGATTATCATCTCCCATATTTATACTTACTTATAAGTAAAATGTAAGTTCCATGAAGGCAGGGATTTTCTTCTGTTTTAATCCCTACTATATCACCAGGACTTAGAATGGCACCTAACACACAGCAAAATTTGCTAATAATCTATTCACAACAATTAATAAAGAACTATATTTGTGTGGCCGGTAAGTAGCCCTTACCTTATCATCTTCATCACAAATGACACAAAATATTAATTCCCCAATGGCAAACTGAATTGACAATTATCATCTGACTTGGAAGTATAACAGAACATTCTACCTTTATTTTGCCCATGCATTTGAGTGCATACAAAGTTCCAGGCAATGTACCACTTTTTTTTTTTTTTTTGCAGTACTAGGGGTTGAATTCAGGGGCATCTACCTCCGAGCTATACCCCCATTTTATTCTTTATTTTGAAACAGGGTCTCACTAAGTTGTGGAGTGCCTCACTAGGTAGCTGAGGCTGGCCGCGAACCCGGATCCTCCAGTCTCAGCCTCCCAAATGCTAGGATTACAAGTGTATGCCACCACACCCGGCTACCAAACACTTTAATAGACTATTAGGTCCTCATCAACAATTCAAACACACAGGTTACCATTTTCACTCTTTTTGGAGGAAACTGAGGCATAGAGACTTTAAGAAACTAAGAAACAGTCATAAGGCTAGGAAATGAAAAAAATCAGGATTGAATTCAGGTCTTCTGTCCAGAGGCTATGGTCTTAAGTCCTAATTGAAAGATGGTCCCATTTCAGGATACAGAGGTGATGATGTATAAGTGTGTGTGTGTGTGTGTGTGTGTGTGTGTGTGTGTGTGTGTGTGTTGTAGGGGTTGGTTGTTTATTTGTTTATGGTACTGAGGATTGATCCCAGGGGCATTCTGCTTCCCAGCAACACTCTCAGCCCTATTTTTTTTAAATTTTTTTTTATTGTAGTAATTCGTGCAATATAGCATACATCTTTGTTAAGTACAAGTTGTTAACAACATATTTGCACACAATTCTCATTTGACCCTTCCCCAATTCCCACCGCCTTCCCTCCCGCTTTCTCCCCCTCAGGTTCAGTTCAGTGAGTGACCTTGATATGATTGTGTAAGTACATCATGTGCCTTAGGGTGTCCCTCTGCCCCATGCATCCACTACAATTAAATCAACTTCTTTGCTTATCGAGGGTCTCTCCTTTTCATCTGGAGACCCTCCTATGTCCCATCTACTCCCTAACATCCGCATATTAGGAAGAACATATGTTTCTTTGCTCTTTGTGACTGGCTAATCTCACTTAACATAATGTTTTCCAGTTGCATCCATTTCCCTGCAAAGAACATGATTTTGTTCTTCTTTATGGCTGAGTAAAATTCCATTGTGTATATATCCCATAGTTTTGTAATCCATTCATCTGTGGATGGACATCTTGGCTGCTTCCATAGTTTGGCTATTGTGAATTGAGCCGCTAT